>JAMXBD010001810.1:0-287180 GCA_024138025.1 Combretum micranthum | reverse complement strand
GAGCTTCCATCTCCTCACCAAAGTACTACTATAGCCATCATCATCAAGCTTTCTGCAGAAATAAGGTTGAGAGGAGATGGAATATGTTGACATTTTCTGAGAGTGCTTGCAACCTGTGTTAGTCCTTCAAAATAACATTCCAATGCCTACACTCTTGGATTTACCATCAATTCCCATCCTAACATGCCAAAATTTCCACAGTGTAGGTCGAGAATAACTCACCATGTGAAGTCACATGGAAGGAGGCACTAAATCAATAACTCAGTCATTATCATACTAGCAAGGCTAACACATTTCTCATCTCAGGCAATACAATCTCATCATCATCTGCTACTGCTGCGGTTGTTCTACATCTTTTTCTTCACCTTTAACCCTTTTCTTTCTTCTAGAGTCTACACTCTCACTTCAATGACCTGGCTTATCACAATAGTACATCTAAATCTCTCTTTCCTCTTGACTTGGACCTTCCCTTAGGTTTCTTTGATTCATCATCTTCATCAATGATCTTCTAAACCTGCATCTACCATTCCTTCCTGCTTACCATAACAAGTGCCCTAGAATCAAATCCCATATCTAGATCCTTCCTCCTACCTCTTCATTCTCAAGCTATCCTTCACCATTGCAAGAGCCTTCCCTCTGAAGCAGATACTAACAAACATAACTATATCTCCTAACTATCAGGCAAGAACTCAGCAACAATAGTGCTTAATCTCATCTTCAAGCATCGGCTTCATGCAGATAATTGATTTACCAGCCCTTGAAAATCATTCAGTGCTCCGTCATGTTGAATCCATCCTGTATTCAGATTTACAACTCTCCTAATCAAGGAGGTTTTATTCAAGGTCGTCTGCCTCTCATACATGATTCCAACTTCCTCCATAGACATCCGCTCTTATTTCCTGGGCCATAGGGTGATAAATGTTGTGATCCACCAATTATTAGATATAACCGACATTTTCCTATGAATGATTATCTAATTTGCATCAATTTTCTCTGACTTCATAGTGTCACCGCCGAAAGCAAATATAGATCTTTGCAATACATCAAATCTTCCATCATAGATTTCCATAAATAATTTGTATTCATTTGATCATCGTACCCAATGATTCTGCCATATCTATGCTGCAACAAAACCCTAATTCTTTTTTAAACCTTGTGCTCTAATACCACTTGTTAGGAAAAGATCCAACATTTTCCTCTTTCTAATGCAATTAGCAATCAACAATCAACAAAATGTAAATCAAAATGCATAATTGAAATAACACCAGGATTTAAGGTGAAAAACCCAATGCGAGAAAAACCATGGGACCACAAACGCTCAAATTCTTCCACTATAAACAATATAATTGATTACAATTTTGTTCTTTACTAATCTGTCTAGTGGATCACTTAACTCTTTATCACAAATTGGTGATCACAACAGGAACAAGATTTCCATCGTCTAGATTTCTCACTCTAGGTTTTCCTCACTTTTTCTCTCTTCTCTCTCTAGAACTCTCTTTCTAAGCTTGAGAAGAGGCACACACTTGTTCCTTGCAAACCCTAACAATAAGAAGAATATATATGTTGTAACACAAGAAAAACTAAACAGACATATAACGCTACATCATTTAATTAAAGGCTAGCGGTTTTGGATTTGGGTGCTAACCTTGGCATTCAAGCAATCAATGCTGACTTATGATTCAATGAAGGTGGCAACCTTATCCTCTCATTGCGACCAACAATTTCATCCATGTTTGCACAAACAATACCATCTTCAAGTCCTCTTCCAAGTAATCACATATACTTAGGATATCTTGATTTAAAGTCTTTAAATATATATCATCATATATAGATCTCCTTGTTCAAAGCGTGCTGATCCATCCTACTTTGATTCTAAATCATCTAAATATATATTCATATATATTTAGCTCTCTTTTGGTTATAGACCCATATAGTTGGATCTATAAACCCAATAATTAGTATTTTGTTGTTGCTATTGGCCCTTCTCAACCTCAAAACTAGCTGATGAGGTAAGGTTTTCCTTCACTCTTATAATAGTACCTAGCCCTTCCACAACCGATGTGGGATATCCCCAACATCTCTCCCTATCACACATTGGACTATGGATTAACCGTCCATGTCCGACTCAACTCGAGATGTTGCAAATTTGGTTCTTATACCACTGTTGGTGCTATTGGGCATTCTCAACCCCAAAAGCTAGCTCATGAAAGGCTTTCTCTCATACTTATAAAGCAACACCCACCATTCTACAACTGATGTGGGATATCCCCAACATCTCTCCCTACACACATCGAACCATGAGATTAATCATCCATGTCCGACTAAACTTGAGATGTTCAAACATTAGCTCTGATACCACTGTTGGTGCTATTGGCCTTCTCAACTCCAAAAGCTACTAAGTAGCACCCAACCCCTCCCCAAACCGATAGGGATATCACAACATCTCCCCCTATCACACATCGAATCATGGGATTAATTGTCCATGTTCGGCTCAACTCGAGATGTTGCAAACCTGATTCTAATACCACTTTGGTCTATTGCATCTTCTTAGGCCCAATAGCTAGCTCATGAGATAAGGTTTTCCCTCACACTTATAAAGCACACTTAACCCCTTCTACAATCGATGTGGGATATCCCTAACAGCACAGACTTTCTAATGGTAGTAAATTAATGGTTTGATTAACATGTATCCTAAGGATATAGTTACTATGGGTTTACAAAAAATATTTTGTAATATTGATTGTAATTTTTATAAATAAGCAAGTGATGGTTGTTTGATCTCTTATATTGGTAATATTAACCTCTTAGAATTTGTTGACGAAACATTGAGCATTAGTTGAATCATGAACATAAATGACTATCCAAGAATATAGAATATAACTACCATCATAAATATGGAGGATTTTAATACACACACTTTCTCACTAGATATTTCTTTATGATAGTATGAAAGAATGGAAAAAAAATTAAGACCATTAATAGCCTTTTTTTTTTTTAAATAGAGATATGTCTTTTGAAATAGTCATAGCTTTTCATATATCTTCTTTAAAAAAAATTTAATTCAGTTAATGTCATAAATATATCTGAACTTTAATAAAATGCAATCAAGTTATTGCAAGGTCAAAGGTTTGCTCCCTTCATTCCTTCAATTTCTCCTCTTCTTGGATCTGTTCTCTTCACTCTTCATTTGTAATGTAGGCATAGGGTTACATCCCAATTTTATTTGGTACATACTAATATTAACCAAAGTTAATCACTGCACTCCTTTCTTTATTTTCTTCCTTTCAAAATGGATTTCGTGTTTTACACGCTTTCTAAGGTGTATTACATTTTAGGATACAATTTTTTCCCATTGGCTACAACATAGTGTTATATCTAATTGAACAATTCATCTACATTTGGAAGCATTTTAACGCTGATGTTGCAGTTATGATGAAGAGCAAAAAAACTCTTTCAAGTAATAATTTAATCAATTTTAAGCAAAAATTCAGAAACTATTTGCTATATTAGCTCTTTCATAATTAAGGATATACTTCTCTTATATAAGTTTAAAAAATTATAATTCTTCAATATTATAATATCACGTCTAATGATGTCAAATATACCATTTACCTTTTAAATTAAATGTCAAGTTTGCAAAGAGATCCGATTAATTTGTCTAGATAAACCCAACACTTCCTTAAAAATATATCAATTTAATCAGTTTTAATCATTAATTTTAATTTTTTTTAATATATCCGATCAAGCCCCTACCAATTCTGGAATTATTGAGGGAACACATACTAAAATTACGGCATACTATAATTCAAGATCGCAGTCCCGAATACATAATGAAAGGATTAAAAACACGCTTGACAATACAAAATATGAAGACAATCAGCCTTTTTTTTCCCTAACGTGTTCACACGAGAAATACGATTACTTTCTTGCTTTTTAAGCACTGACAGTGGGAAAAGAGATGGACATAGTCAGATGTACGAACCGAGTGAAACAGAAACTAAAAGACGTACGAGTTGGTGTACTCGCAGCTCGTGTGAATTGACAGTGCGGTAGCCTCTCATTTAAGGGCTCTGAACAGCAACAGAAAGTTACCATATTGCGTCTTGCGGATCAAAATCAAATCCGACCTTTTCTCTCAGATCACAGAACTATGAACTTTTCTAAGCTTCAGTTTCATTGTGAATATCTCGATTCCCCACCATTTTATGATCCACGAAAGAAGACTTTTTAGCTTTCCAATTTGATCCGTTTGATAAGAAACATACCGAACATTAATCAGATACATATCAAATATAAATGATTAATAAGATATATAGATAATTTTACTTATAAAATGATCAAATAAATTAGATACAAATGATAAATATAGATACAGATGAAAAACATATCATACAAATGATCATTTGGATTGTCTGTTTTTCATCTGTATCTGATCTTTTTTAAAATGATATGTATAAATATATCCGATTTGCATCTAAATTTTATCTATATTTATTCAATTTGATCTTTTGATGAAACTGTCAACTTCTTTTTATCTAAATCCATTTCTTGATAAATAATTTGTCAGCAAAAAGTTTAAAAAAGTGTCTATATCTACCGAAAAAAAGCCAAAACAAACAACCCAGACCCTAAGAATCCAATGAAAAATTTTCTATCCTAAAACCAAAATTGTATGAATCACGTGTAAATCAATAAAGTGTTGATATCTAGATATTATAATAGGGGCAAGGTTATTAATTCTAAAATCATAAATTCTAAATTTTAATAATTAATTTTTTTTACAACTGTAATGGAAGATTCAAATTTAATACATTTTACTAAAAGATCAATGATGCCACTAAACTAGAAGGTTATTAGCTTTTAATGTTTATATTCATTTTTCCTTTAAATGGTATTATATAAAATAGTTGGTTTTTCCCTTTTTTCTTTTTTTTTTCTCCAAGAAACTAACTCTTTTTTTAAGTTCCAGTGACATAATAATATCAAAATGTAATAAGTCTATAATTGATGTGGATATAATATTATAAGATAGTTCAAAACCTTAAAATTTTCAACAATTAATACAAAAAAAATTATAGAAATTAGAGGACGATGATGAAAGATTCATTTCCACTATTACAGCCAACCACATATACTCTTATTATTTGCAATGAATGAATTAGAATGAGAGAGTAGGATGGGATGGGATAAGTGGCAGAGTGCTAAATCAATTTCTTTATTTGCATCCAAACATAAAAATAAGAATACAATTTAAAATCATGATTCTATTCTGAATTCTTTCCTGCATATCATCGTGACATTAGTTTTTGTTTGGGTAAAATCTAAATTTGGTACCTAAACTTTCGCGAAAAACAAAATTTGGTAGTTGAAGTTTTAAATGTTTAATTTTAATACCAATTAAATTTTTCATGTTCACAATTGGAACCCTACTTAATACTATCAATTTAATAAATTGAACTTTTAAAAATCAAACACTAATTGTAAGTATGAAAAGTTTAATTGATATCAAAATTAAACTTTTATAAGCATAAATATCAAATTTGGTTTTTCATGAAAGTTGAGGTAAGTAATTCCGAACTTACCCGTTTTTGTTCCGAAAACTTCAACAAGTGGGTGCAATCGAATGTCAGTAAGATATAAATAAACTGGATATGAAATCAGTAAAAAGTATGGTGCCCACATAATAGAAAAAGCTTAGGAAAAAAAAATTTATTTGTACGGAACTATCAATCAAATCAAATCGTCGTTGTAGTCGTTTAGGGAAAAGACGATTGAAAAATATAAATCGTAACCCTACTATATGAAGAAAAATTAGGCAGGACAAAAAGTATTCGTAGAACGAGGCATGGACTTCATTGATCCTATGGCTAAAACGTGGAAATTTCGTCATACGCTCCCATGGTTGAACAGTAAGAAGCTAATTTGTCTAAGTTTCTGTTTTGGACGTGATGGTATAATTGCTTGCGTCCGTGGAGATTGACTTTAGGCTTTGTGCGAAGCTTTTGGTGCTGCCTTTATTCCGGGACAGCCTAAATGTCTAATTTATACTAGTGAATAGCAATAAGGATGCAAAAGTTAGAAATAACAATTCAATATAAATTATAACATCGAAAATGTAAGCACAATATCAGTATCGAGGTTGTTATATGATGGTGATATGAATAGTGGCATTCTACCAATAATAATGATTGAGTTCAATTCTTCCGAAAGTAGTTGAAAGGAAAAAAATGTATGCACAAATTGAGGGAAAGGTCAAAAAAATTAGATTTTAATATTTACTTATGAAAATATTACAAATAATCTCAGTTTTAAACAACTTAAACTTGTAAGTTTTTTGAAGAGATGAGTTTATCGATTGAACTTATCTCTTCAAGAAATTAAGTTGGTAAAATTACACCAACTCTTCTTCCTACGACATTCGTACACATGTTATAACCATTTTAAAACTCCTCTTAAGCCAATTTATATGTATGTACGGTTGGCTAACTTCAAGATCACATGATGCTTTTCAAAAAAATCAAATGTATCACAAATTTCATGAATTAAGAAAAAAAAAAAAAAAGTAAAATCTTGCGTTATGATTAACACAAGGGGCACAATAACTTTTAATGAGAAACCAAGATACATACAAATGCAAAAAAAAAAATATTATTTCTGATATTTTGTATGATATAATCCTGGAAATTAATCAAACTAGTTTATTTCTTTAATTGGTGCATCATAGTCAATCACTTGTTCGTCCATTACTTTTACAACGAACTAAATACAATAGGCTTAAAAATATTACCTTTTGTCTTTTAAAACCACATAAATCTTGATTCATCTACTCATAATTATCTCTCGGTTTGAATTTAGTATGATATCCTTAGATGTGGACTATATCCTTTGGTATTAAAGCTTTTGGATTACATGCTTTTCCATCAATCGGAGATTTAGAGAAAGATATGAAGTGGTTAAAAAAATTAATTGGTAGATGAGTTATTGATTTTATGGGGGAATACTTGAGATTTTGTGATAATGTTTTTTTTTTTTTTTTAATGTTTGTGAGGAATCTCATGACCATACATGTTACGGATGATTTTGATCTTTTTTTTTTGGGAAATGGAGCTTTTATTGGCCGTTGATGGGACCGTCTAGTCAACCATCTAACTATTAAAATAAATATAGTAATTGGAATATTAACTATTTTAGTAGTTCAATCATGCTTGGATATGGTGTGAGCCGTTGGATAGTGACGGGACCAGTCCTTTTAAAATTAATAATAGGACCATATAATTTCCCCTATAACAAAACATCTATGTGCTTATAAGCTTTGTTATAATGAGTTATTTTTGGTATGAAAACAAGTAAGAATAACTTATTTTGTTTCTAATGATTATTGAGATAAGATTAAATGCCATGTGGTTTTTCTATATGATTGTCATATAAGTTAAGAAAGGTTGTGACAATTATAATATGCACTTGGTATCACTTCATCAAAGGCAATTTTTTTCAAAGGCCCACTACAAGAGAAAGTGCAAGAGGATTTAGTTGTAATTAGAGATGGGGTTCAATGTTATTAGCCATAAATGCCAAAGGTATGTGATTGCAACATCCATTGAGTAGAAATAAGATAACATAGAGTGTGAAAAAGTCATCAACTTCGCAAAATTGGATGTGGTGCCTAAGGATGTGAGCCATTTTGATGATCTAAATGTAATTGACTTTTCACTTGTTACTTACACAAGCTTAAACGTCGCACGCTATGAATTATGTTCATCCATGATCTTTTATTTCTAGCAAGCCTATTTGAAATGGTACATGATTAGTGAAAGGAGCTTGGTTTATTACTTGCACCAATAATTTGATCAAGTTGGAGTGGTATGCTTATGAATAGTTTTCAAAGACAGTGTTTGATTAGGGAGGATGTATTTGGTATTTCAATTCTCAAATTTGAGGTTTTATCTCTTCCATGTGAGATGTTATGACTAGTATATTGGATTGAGTTCATTTCTTATGATTTTCGAGTGTATTAGTTTTGAACAATTTGGTATATAAACAAAGTTTTTGTGGACTTTTCTCATACTTGAAGTTTTTGGTTTTAAAGATTCGACACCTAAAAAGTTTTTGCGGACTTTTTTTATACCTAATTAAACCTTTCTTTAAGTATAAAAAAAGTCCACAAAAATCTTGTCATATACCAAAATCGTCAATAAGTATGAAAAAAGTCCACAAAAACTTTATTTAGGTACCAAATTGATCAAAATGAAACTTTAATGTTTGATTAAATATTTTACAAAGTTCATGTACCTTATTTGTCATTTACCCTAATATGATCAACTACCTACATGGAAGACTAGTTTTGATGCACACATGTAATAGCTTTTACATTTTATTTTAACTCTTTTTTTTAGTATTAAATTCCTTTTATTTTAACTCTTTTTTCCTTAGTAATTTAGATTATTTATCTTATTATTTGTTTTGTCAATTTAATTAGTTAGGATTTTGCCAATAGCCTATATAAAGGCATGGTGTGAAATTTAATTGAGTAATGTTTCATTTTCTCCTAATTCTTAAGTTTATATCAAGTTAGGGATAATGTCACAAAAATACCAAATTTTGGTAGAATATTAATATACCTGAACTTTGAATTGATCAATTTATACCTATTGAAATAATCGATAGACATAAAAAAATTAATGGAGGTATTGTTGGCGTGTATAAAAGTTCTTTAGGTACCAAATTGATCAATTTCAAAGTTTAGGTACCAATGTATTTTTACCAAAACTCAAGTACCATATGACATTAACACATATTTTAAATAGAAAATACCATGTTGTTACTTAGATCCTATTCATCACATAGGTATCTATTTAACAATAGTTGATTAAGTTTCACAAGGCATATTTTATCTTTTTTAATGCATTGTATTTTTTTATTTTTGTATTGTGTGTAATATCAATCCTTAGATATTAATCAAAACCTAGTTTGATCCTTTAATTGATGCATCATGTCCAATTATTTAAGCATCCATATGCTTTACTTTTATTATAGATCAAACATTATAGTATACCTTTTTATTTCATAAAGACCCCTAAATCTTGATTCACTTATTTGTAATTGGCTATTGATTTTGGCTTAATATCGTCTTTGGACTTAGATCATAATGATAGAGGTCTAAAGAGGGGTAAGTGATTTATCAAAGTGCGACTTTTGGTAGGCTTATAAAATAGCCTATTAAGTATAGGATGATAAGAATAAATTGAATTGTACACTAAGAAGAACAAGGAAGCAGACCTAATTGCAAAGCTTATTTTAAGGAAATTATGTGTTTAACATGAGAGATTTCATACCAGTGAAATCCTATATGAATCATGAAAGAAATTAGTAGCAGTTCATGAGGTCAAGGTAGAGATTACCAAATTAACAGTAATAACGACAGGTCAAGTGGTTATACTCTTGTCTTAATAGCAATTTAATAGCTCATCTTCAGAATTTGTCAAATTAGTGCATTTACTTATAAAGTGTGATTTAGTATCTTTGTTAAATAATATTTGATGGATGTTTGTTTTGATGATAGAATATTGGTAGACCAAATGTCCATACTTCAATTTTTAACAATT
This sequence comes from Combretum micranthum, assembly GCA_024138025.1. Classification (NCBI taxonomy): domain Eukaryota; kingdom Viridiplantae; phylum Streptophyta; class Magnoliopsida; order Myrtales; family Combretaceae; genus Combretum; species Combretum micranthum. The sequence goes on along the minus strand of JAMXBD010001810.1, from coordinate 277,575 downwards.
TGAGATCACATTTATATTTTGGCAATTTTTTAGCCAAGTGCTTGCTATTATTACAATTATTAAAATAAATATCCTTCAAAAATTATTTAACAGAGATACTGAATTGCATATGCTTTAAAGTGTTATTCTCTATAAATTAAGTTTTTTAATAACAAAATGGTTAAAGAAAACTAATCAAATTATTAAGTGAGCAGTTTTAAGATGATTAAGTATCATGTTATCTAGAGATTTTTATAGAATGTTGTTTGAGTAATGAAAGCAAACTAGAGGTTTCTATAGAACCTTACTTCAATACTCAGAAGTTTATCCAAAGGTTAGTTTAGTTTGATCAAACTCATTCCAATTTAGTTCAAATAAATATATTGAAGACAATCCAAGAAAATGGGTATATTTAGTAAATACTCATTTGTTCCACTAAAGTTGGTTAATATCCATGGGGTTAAATCAAGATTATTTTTATCAAGTTTTTAAAAGAGTTTTCTACAAACTTTATATTAAGGCTGCTGCCATTCATGGTATGGATTTTATACACTATCTAGCTATTTGAATTATTGAAGCATGGGCAGATATGAAGTTTCAAGATAAGGATTGTTTATGTTACAGAAGAAGATAAGAAGATAATTGTTCTAGTCTTTTTATTTGAAATAGCACGGAAATTATCCATTTCTTCATTAGTTTTTGAAAAGAAGAAAGAAAAAACATCAATGACATTTTAGTTACGAAGCATCTTATCCAGTACACAATGTATATATTATCTTTTGAATTCAATTCAAAATAAGAAATCAAGATATCATTCGAGATTTTTGTGGGAAGATTTTATCCCAATCTTTGGGACGTTGAAGATCAAAATACATCCCGAAAACTCCTTGAAAAGATAGAGAATGTGACTACCAAAAAGAAGAACTCTCTGATATACAAAAAAGAAACCAAGCTATTAAAAGAATGTTGCTTCTTCTCAATCTTTCTTATCTGAATTTGTGTAATCTTTCCTTGCTACAATTTTGATTGTTCTTATTTCTTGTTGATATAAAGAAACTTGTTGTTGCCTTTTAGCTTGTTAGCTTGATTAGTTTATAAGATTATCTCTGTAGTATCGGTTTTTATCTTGAAGAAAGCTGTGATGATTGATCAGAGTGAATTATACTATCTTGTAAATTATTTTCTTTAGATATAGTGGAAAAACCCATGAGATTACGGGTCCCTAACTCGGAGCTGAAGAGTGAACTGACACACAAGGTAGAACCACTATACATTGCTAACTTTGCTTTTGTTTCCTACTTTTTATTTTTTGCAATTTATATTTTATTTAATTGATTGCTTAACTTGTTCTCACGGTTTAAACAAAGTGGATTTCATTTAAAGACTTAAATTTCATATTTAGGTTATGATCAATTCAACCCCCCTTCTTAATTATAAAAGTACCAATAGAAAGAATAAACACAACTTGCTAGAATCTAAATATTACATACTAAATTGCCGAAAATTAAAAGTAGATGCATTTATCCCGCCATTATCCCTAAGTTAACATTAGTTGAGAATTTATGACTTAAGTCGACAAAAAGACTTGGAAGTCATTTGTTGGCTTGGCTTTTGGCTATCATTAGGGTTAAGGTTAGGGCTTTACAAGATTATGAAAATCAACGAACACGTATGACTTCTTAAGTTTATAAAATTACCTTGTCGAAAAAAAAAAAGAATCTAGACAAATTTTTCATAAAAGTAACTTAGGATTTAAAAAGAACAAAATTAGGTTGCATTTTGATCAGAGGTAGGCAAACGGGCCAAAATTTCTAGGCTCGGGTTTGATCCACTTTGGCCCGCGGGCTAAACAAATAGGCCTGGGGCTAAATAATTTTTTTTATTTTATTATTTGCGTTATTTTATATCAGTTTATGTAAAAATTAGAATATTTATATATTTCAACATTTTATATACATTAAAGATTAATTTTGCTACTATTTTGATTACTTATATGTAAAAACAAGTTTTTTAAATGAGTTAATAGATATCATATCACGGTTAAATCAATAAATATATGCTAAAAAAAATGTTATAATGCTTGTGATGCACGTATCAATCTATTTTCTTCTATAACATATCACAAATAATCACTAATATGTTATTTTATTATTCTTATCTTAAACTTTTCCTCTTTTCTTTCTCTTTTTTTTTTTTTAACTCTTAGCCTGCGATCGGCCTGGCCCTCATGGGCCAACCCACTTCGGCCCACTGATTAAACGAGCCAAGCCAATTTGGCCAGCATTTAAACAAGCCAAAAAAAAAATTAGTCGTGGCCCGTTTTTTAAGGGAGTAAACAGGTCAACCCCTGAGCTACGGCCCGTATGTTCAGCTCTAATTTATATTACTTATAATTAAGGTGATAATGCAATTAATCCCAACCTTGATCTTGATACAAATACACCCCTGTAATGTGAAAAATAACACCATGCCCTCTAAAGCCTTGTCTTTGGTGTGAAAATACCCTTCAAACTTATGAAAGTGTACTTTAACAACCTCTAAATTCTAATTTGATTGTATTTTCATTACAGCTATCCAGACCAGTAACATTATTATTATCAAACATCACATAAACCATCATTAACTTCGTACATGCCACCATGACCATTATTGAATTGCATCAATACTATCTCTATATCTATTGCCACCATGATAAACTAGTTCTACCACCATCATTGAATCCACTAAAATTGTTAAGAGTCACATCTACCACCATTACAATCATCATCACTAACATTATACTCATTATCATAACCACCATCAACACAACTATCGCAAGCACCTCACAACACCTACCAATTATTATTACTATAAAATACTCAATACTACATGCATTCCTACTTATATATCAATTTTGACTTGAAATTACTTCTTTCAACAAAGGATTGTAATACAATTTAATCAAAAACTCATTTTAAAAATAAATTAGTGACTTAGAGCTAGTTATAATAGAAATCAAAAGCTACATAGTCTAATATGTTAGTTTCATCTTAATGCATACTAGAAATGTAAAAGGAATTTCTATCTAAAACCAAAATTGAGTCTTATTAATTTAAGTAAATCATATATACATGATTAATATTTATGGATCATACAAAAATCTATGTAATGTCAAACTCTCTTGTCATCACACAAACATAAAATTATGCAATGCACATATTGCCACACATAAGCAATAGACGCTTGCTTAAGACCAGACACACTCTAAAATGTTACACATACAACGTAGGATTACTCCTCAAAATGATGCTATCAATTCCATGAATTGTTGTTGACTAATTCATTTTTTTAGAAGGATTTGTTTGTTGTAAGGAGCACGAAGAATCATTTACTTTTGTATCAACTAAATCTGAAGATAAGATTATGGAGGCAAAGAGGCAAAATGTGCAATGGGTTCTCAAAAGATCAATCCATGATACATACATAGGGTATTAGCATTCCTTAGATAAAAATTCCTTCTTAGGTTATAATTGGCTAACTCAACCCATCATTCTATCCGTTTATATTGTAACATTGTTTTAATTATATGTTATAACATCTGATAATTTAGGTTTGTCTTATCAATAGTAACACCTAAATATAATGAAAGATTAAAAATAGGTGTTTAACAAAGCTATAGATAAGCTAATCTTATGGAAATTGGTGCCTACCGAAGACAATTTGCAACATGATTATTGCACTTCATCTTTCAATTTTTTTAAATACATATTTAACTAATTCAATTATAGGAATCATTATTGAATTGAAAAAATTTAACTAAGGAATAGAATAATATAAAAGACAATTCATGAAGTATCAGTTAGCAACAAGATAGTAAATGTTATTACTCCTCTTATAAAATACTTGTACAAAGAAGAAAATGGGTATACTACACAACCAAGAACTAACCTATAAACCTAAATAAGAAAAGTTCCTCTCAACACTTTAAAGAATAACACAAAGACATATAACCGAAGAACAACATATTTGTTCTTGTTTTGTTCACGTACGATATGGCTATAAAGTTTAGAATCATTTTAGACTTTACCAATTGGCTTAAATGTTAATTTCCATTCTTGGATATTAACAAAACTCATCTTAAACAATCACATTTTAACATGTAGTAAAGTTACATATAATAACCATATTACTCGTATCCCATTTTCATAAGTGTTTGTACGAGTATCAACATACAAATTCTATTCATATAATAGGCTTAACTTAGAAGAAGATGTATGTTCATATTTTATAAGAAAATTACTAATTATGCTTCTAAGTGTGGTATTTTCTTAAGTCTATTAAAGTACTATAATCGAACTACACAACTAGATTTTTTTTTTGTTAATTAGCGAGAAATGCTAGACTAATAATTGTATTGTTCATCCATCTATGTATCCATTGTTAATAATTGGATACACATATTTTATGTAATTAGATATTTTCTAATCCTTAGTAATAAGTGTCAAAAGACCCTTTTATAAGTATTAATTTGATGATTTATTATATAATTTTAAGTGATTTATTGAAGAAAATGATACTTATTAAATTAAAATATATAATTTTAGTAAAAAAGATAAATGAGCTTAAAGAGGCTTTGGATGAATTAAATGAGGTTTTAATGAAGAATTGTACAAGTTGAATATTTGCATCATACATGATTTTCCACACAACTTGTGTAGGAACTAGTGTGGAACGAGCTTTTTTATCAAAGGCAATTTCAAGTATCACAAGAATGTTATACAAGCTTTGTAGAGGGGTGTTTTAGTGAGATTCTTTACTCTTCAATCTATACAAGCTAGAACATAAGCTATGTAGGATGGTTGTAAGTGTATTTTAACCATATCTATTAATAGCCCCTTTATTCATATTAACATATCTTCTTCTCTTTCTTCATTCTTTTAGAGAGAGAAATAGTCAACTTAGAGTAGAGAAAGATAAGAGCAATTCAAGATCACAAGACAAAGATAAAAAGGGTTTTTGTCATGATCATTACTGTTTTCCTCGATCTTGCTCTTATATTTGTTATCTTATGGGTAAAATAGTGCGTTTTTACTTAAGTCTTAAAACCTAATCTTAATGTAGCAGATTTGTTATTTATTTAATAAAGTTTATGCTTCTTGAATCCTTTATGTGTTTTATTTGTTTGTTTAATTCAATATGTGTACAATATTAATGCCAATATATGATTCTTGTTTAATAGATTTAAAGATTATTTAATAAGATAGATCTACAGAAATGGTGAGGTTTGTATATGATTCTAAGTATAGATAAAACATGAACTTTTTGCAAAAGATTAAATTTTGATAAGGAATTGTAGTAATTAATGCAATCTTTTTATGTTCTATATGAGAAAGGCATTTCCATTAATGCATGTAAGATTATAAATGAATATTCTTAAAAGAGAATTTAATTTATTAACGATTCTTGCAATTCAAGGGCATAGATGCATAATTACATGAATCATTATTAACATGAAAATAGAGTTAGTGATGAATCAAGAATATGATAGTTTTGCCATCTAATATTCATTAGAAAGCATTAATAATTAAATCATTAGATTAAATTTACATAATAGTGAAATCATGAATATTAATGTCACTCGACTTAAAATTTAGTTGTAAGTCATGGTGAACGGACCTCTGTGCTTAAACTATACTATAATTTGATAGGTATGCTTGCCTAAAAGATTAATCGTACGATAAGTAAGTTTTAAAATTAACTGATTGTGATTAGTTGCATCACTTAGTAATAGGTTTCTAACGAACATAACTTTATTATTATAGTATAATAGACCAATAAAATATAATAAAAACAAATAATTTTCCCTTCATCATTATGAGCTCCATACATATGGAAGAAACTACTAATTTTTCACCGATCCTATTGCAAAATTTCTTATGCCTAATTGCCATTTGTATCATACGTTTCTCATTTTTCCATAGATTTAGGGCTTTGATAGTTTTTCATAACATCTTTGTTTTTTTTTGTTACTACTCTTCATATACTAACATCTGGTGCATTACCTATCTCTATTCTCTTTAATAATATGATAGATTTAAAGTACATATTTTTATCATTGGTAAGATAATAGTTTTTGTACATATCCTGCACTTGTAATAAAGGACTACCGATTCACTTACATGAGGAACAACTTCTAGTATAGTTATAAAGTTTTTTTTTTTCCATCTAAACAACTAATTTTGTTGCTTCAACAACAGATTTGATAATTAGGCTAGCCATCCAATCTTGTTTGAAACTTTTCAAACATATAAGACTTCTGTAAAGATAACATATATTCCACAAAGATTTATGATCAACATGTTTAAGGGTTAATTTCACTTACGATAGCTAAACTTTTTCTATTAGAATAGAAATATACATAAAACAAACTTTCGTTATAGGAAAATATCTAAACTTTTTAAATCTTTCACCCATGGTACTATGGATGGATTCCGCCCATTTTTCCATCTTAGTGTTAATGTGGCAAATGAACTCGATTAAAAATTATTTTCTTTGTCATACAGGCATTCTTCTTATTTTTACTTTCCTCTTTGTCTCTCTCCCTCAGCCCGCCCCGAACACCCCCCCCCCCTCCCCCCCCCCCCCCCCCCCCCCCCCTCCCCCCCTCTTCTTCTTCCTGGTTCTTCTTCCTTTTTTTCTTCTTCTTCTTTTTCAAATTAAAAGACCTATCTTTATCAAGTCTGCATTCATTCTTATCAAAGATTTATGTGAATATAATATTTTAAACAATTAGATTTGTAATCCAAATTAGAATTAGATTTAGATTAAAAAAACATAAAAATGAATATAAGAGCAAAAAGAAAGGGCTAAGATCTAATGTAGATGTTTAGGGTTAGTTTGATCGAAATATATACAAAGCATCGAACAATATTCAAAAGAGATGTTCAAAATAGAATAAAAGAAGAAGCTGAAATCATCTTCTAAAATCATTTTTCTTCCTCAAGAGCTTTCTCTCTCTCAACTACTCTTGCTCTACCAAATATACCATTAAACAACTTTCTCTCTCTTTAACCACTATATCTCTAGAAGCTGAACTTCGCCAAAGCCATCTTCTTCACCTTGCGTACCCACCTCCATCGCCAACCACACTCGTCATTCCACAAGCATTTGACTCAATACAAGTACATAAACCCATTCATACCACTGGACTCAACCGCAAATTAGTCACAAAATACTCATTAAGTTGCAAGTCGAACTTGCTAACTCAACTCACAAGATCCATGGATCGTGAACAGAAACCTTGCGGCACCAACCTCTGCTTGGCACAATTTCCATTTCATCATCACACATACATCGATGTTGAGATGTGTATAGTGACAAGTTTGTTTTGGTTTCGAGGATCGACGAGTTGATGAAGTTTGGTTTAGGAGGCGTATTGTCTAGAGAGAGAGAGAGAGAAGAGCTTCTCTCATAAAGAAAATGGAGTCTCCCAATAAGATGAAGATGAGCTTTTGATTTTGAAATTAATTGGTTATGTGAAGAAAAGATCTAATTTCATGTAAAGTTTCAATTCTTTTTAATTTATTTTTTTTAATGTTTGAATTGTGTTGTCTTGAAATTAATTTCATGTGAATTGATGAGTTGATGAAGTTTGGTTTGAATCTCCATTAATGGCATCTAGAGAAGAAGGAAAGAAGAAGGAGGAGAGATAAAGAGGTGAGAGAGAGGAACATAAGGAAACAAGTCAAAAAATATTAAAAAACAAAAAAAATGGCTTATGTAGAAAAAATAAGATTAAAAAAGAAAAGGGGAGAGATTAAATACGTCGGCACTAAGATGGAAAATGGATGGAATCCTTCCATAAGTACCATGGTGAAAGATTAAAATTTTAGGTATTTTCCTATAAAGAAATTTTGTTTAGTTATATTTCTATTATAATTGAAAAAGTTTAAGCACCGTAAGTGAAATTAGCCCATATTTAATTTAAAAATTAACTTTATTATAACCTCTTCTAATGATTAATGCCTCTTCTTCACCTTAACCAGATCTTAGTGTTTAATTCTTATTCTCAAATACTTAGAATTGGTCTTAAAAATGATCCGATAACCTTAACTTTATATTTCAATGATATTTACTTCTCATGATCTAAACATTTGAGATGTTTGGTTTAATAACATCATGTCATTATTCAAGTAAGCCTTTAGTTGCACATTTCACATGGTCCTCATCATACCCTTTTTCACACATGTGCTCACTTCTCTTGTGATCAATATGGTTACGATTCCAATATATTAAGAGGAATGGAATCTGTTCTTATTTTTTCAAGTACTGACACATTTGTAAAATAATGAATTTTGGGTAAATTATACGGAAAGGTTACAATATTTAAGGATAAGTTCATTTGAGGTCATAACGTTTTAAGTGATTCAAATAAGATCACAATATTTAGAGAGATAGGCTAATTAGGATCTTCATTGATATGTGTCACAACATATCGATTTTTTTGAGTTTTAATTAAATATTTTTCCTCTTAGCACTTGTTAATAGAGATCTTAATTTAACCTACTTCTTTAAATGTTATAACTTCTTTTGAACTACTCGAAGCATTGTAACATTAAATAAACTTACTCACGAGTGTTGTAACCTTCCGATATTATTTATTCAATGAATTTCTTTAAGACTCATTTCATGACCGCTATTACCTATAGCCATTCCTACTCTAGCAATATGGTAAATGAACATACTTATTTGCTTGAAGGATAAAGTCGGTATCCTTTAATTTCATCATAATATCTGATGTTGAACCCTACTAACTTCTTTATCAAATTATATTAGGTTATTGTCGAGTTTGGTATTGAACTTTGCATGAAAATTCAATTTATTATCTCAACCTTGAAGTGGTAAATTTAATACATAATCAAACTTCTTATGACTATTTTTACTACCTCCGATCCTAAAATCATTTGTTCTATATGTAGGCATAGAAGATGAAGCATATTATGAATGTTTACTATTACTTTTAACATTATCGAGCACTGATAGACTATTTCTTCTACGCTAAAAACCAGAATGGACAATATTAGTAGAGTAGTGAAAATAATCATGAAAACTTTAATTGAGTAATAAATTGACTATTTTAAAGTTTATGTATAAAGTTAAAATTTGTGCAAATTTTAGATATTAAATTTGACATTTTCTCATTTATTGTTACATAAGCACCATAACCTTAGGTCCTTAGATAAAATACGTTAGTACTCTTCCTAAATCAAATTTATTGGTTTATATCTACTAATTTAGTTAGGACATGGTTTTGTGCGTTACAATAATTGTTTGGATGGAAAAGCTGTTGAGAGAAATCGGTGACTTTGCGTTGCTCCCTATTCAATACACTACATCTAGAAGAATGTTGGTTTTCTTCTTTGCAGACCAACAGCACATCCTAGGCATTGGAGGATGCCTTGGTTGCGTAGCTATACTTTACTACTTCAAGTTATCAATGTGCACTACCTACTCCAATTAACATGATACAATAACAAGAGACAAACATGACGTGATAAAAAATACAATTACAAATAAAAAATCTAAGGTACAACACGAATATACGATTATAATACGAAAAGACATAATTATCTTATAACTTAATTATATGTGATTTATACTAAATTTTATATACTTTTCACGAGTTTTGGACATGGTATAGACTATAGAGACATGAACCTTAAGGTAACTTGCAAGTGCTACGGTTACTTACCTGTAAAGGTTATAATATAAGAATACTCTCCAGGAGGTTGAGTTGATAACGGCAATACATACCGTTGTGTAGCTAACAAATCTATTTTTGTGGTTTTATTTTCTCCTAACATACAGCAGTCCGTTCAAGGGTGATCCCAATTAAGGTTTTTCTTTTTTTTTTTTTTTTTTTTTTTTTTTTTTTTTTTAATATAGGAAACTTTTATGAAGCCATAAGGAGAGAAATGCAATGGGCAGGGAAACAATGTATAAATTGAAAGTGATGCATTGAAATTCAGCGCTATATTTGTTATTACTTAGCAAGTGATGAAGAATGATAAATAATTGCTAGAGTTGACAAATTAAGGTAGTAATTTTGTTTTTCCTAACTACCTACTACAGTAATTTTTTGTTTTCTATATTGTTACTAATAACTAATACACTAGGGGCAATTAAAAAAATTGCAATATAAAATCAAAATGCGCTAAAATAGTAATAAGTAACACATTAGGGTCAATTTAAAAATTTTGCAACATAAAATGAAAATGAGTAAAATGATTTTTTAAATATTGATAGTATTTCCGACACTTTTTAACCGCTATAGTTATTAATGGTTTAAAAGTATCTGCGTATTATAATAGCACAGTATATTATTCTATCGTTTGTTGTATTACAATTTTTAAAAGTGTTATTGATATTTCAAATATTGCTACAATATAAAAAAAAAATTATTGTAAGAAGTATTTAGTAAAAACAGAATTATTGTTATAAACTAGTAATTGTAAGAATTATCCGTAAACCATTGCTATTCACAAGGACAGTTTTTTTTTTTTTCTTTTTATACTTAATGTGGCAATTAACTATTCTACGAAGGTAATAATATCAATGCTTTCCATTTCATCATTTGTTGTTACAAGAAAGAACAGGTTATTAGAAACACTTTAATATTCTATCATAATGGTTGGCTTTTTGAAAAATATACATTAAATTATAAGTTGTGTTTGATTTACTGAAATTATATTGTTATTTTTTATTTATTACTACAGAATAACTATCACTTTTATAAAACATTTTATTATATATTCATGTAATATGGCACAAATAATTTTTTTTTATTTTTTCCTATCATAAGAAAAATTATTATTCCTCGTAAAATGCAACTTTATTTCCAAAAAGTATGCCCAGAATTATGAAATAAGGAATTTAATAGTCTTTTCTATTCTTACCTTATTTTGGTGCTACATCCTTTTATTTATTTTTTAATATTTTTTTTACTCCTGCAGTCGGTGCTTGTCTTTTTTCAAGAATAGGCTCAACATGGAGTCATTTTCAAAAGAGTGGTGGGCTATTGGGCAATGACCATGAAACATCATGACTAAAACACGACTCTAATACTTGCAATCTTAAGAGGCTGTTTCGATGAGGTTTTTTTTTTTCGGTATTTGTATTGGTATTTAAATTATATTTATTTTATATGAGTATTTGATTTATTTGATCGGTTAATAGATAAAAATATTTATTTTTTATTTATATATATTTTTGACAAATACTCTATTTAAAAACGATTAAAAAATAAAATTTAAAATAATAACAAGATGTTGAAACAAATAAACCTTGGCAGGCCAAATAAACCAACAATATTAGGCTTTGTTTGTTTTATTCATTTTGACATAATAAATTTATTGTTTTCAAATAAATATTTACAAAAAAAAAATAGATAATAATAAAAAATTCATAGTTTTACTTATAATAAGACTAAATAGATATGATATAAATATGATGCAGATATGATATAGATAAATTAGAAATATATCTGTTTGTTTTGGCTTTTTTCCGGCAGATACAGATACTTTTTCAAACTTTTTTCTAATAAATTATTTATCAAGAAATAGATATAGATAAAAAAAGTTGACAGTTCTCATCAAAAGATCAAATAGAATAAATATAGATAAAATTTAGATACAAATCGGATATATTTACACATATCATTTTAAAAAAGATACAAATACAAATAAAAAACAGATAATCCAAACAAATCCTATGGATTTTAAAAAACTAAAATAAATAAACCGGTACTTTTACCCTTTATTGCTTCTTCACTTTACTGCCACTAGCTTTTTTTTATTTTTATTTTTTTTAATAACAGCAACATATTAAAGAAAGACCTATTCAAATAGCCTTGCCAAACATTTTTAACTTTCTGCTTCCACCAAATCTTTTTTCACTATTTACCAAACATCTCCATCTTCCCTCAATCTCTCTCTCTCTCTCTCTCTCTCTGAACAAATCTCTTGTCTTCTCTGTCAGAAACACTAAATTTCATACCATCGGATTGCCCATTTGGCCATGCTGTCTACTGCAATCTACTATACAACTATGCACTAGTCCTTCCATAACAACAAAAAACCCAAAATCTCTTTCTATTTTTCCAATAAACACATACATATACACATTTTTATGGCGTCAGATAGAAGAAGATCATGCCCAAGAGTTCTTTTTCCCTGGATTGTGCTTTTGTTTCTAATTTTTGTGTTACAAGTACAACACTGTGAAGCAGCAAGAAGCACTAGTATCTTGAATATAAAGCCAAAGTCTTCAAACACAGCAGGACATTTCCTAGAATCATTGCCAAGAGGGATCCCAATACCAACATCTGGTCCTTCAAGGAAACACAATCAGCTTGGTTTAGAGACTTGGAGTAGATCATCACCATGAAAGCATGTATTTCATAGTATTTACACAGGTCTTTTTGGTTTTATTTACATTTTTTTTTTTTCTGTTCGGTTGTGGTGGGGAACAAAACGAAGGTGACATGTTTTGCTTTATTTCTTTTTCTTTTCTTAGTTTTGGGCTAAAAGCATCTTATTTTATTTTATTTTTTCCTTTTTACTAGAAGTATGGAAAAATAGGATGTTAGCTGATGTTGCGGCGATATTATGTAAATGGGGTCGGTTGGCTAAATCTAGATAGGATATGGGGTGTTCCACATTTTAGGACACGATAAATCTTTTCGGAAACTTATATGATCCCATTCATCTCTTTTTTACTTTTGTATTGAAGAAGGAAGGAAGGAAGGAAAATAGATTATCATCTATTTAATTTGATGAAGAAGTATGCTCAATTAACAGGGCATGGGGGAACTTTATTTTGTATTTTGCTTTTTAGTTGTACGTATATGTCAAAAAAAAAAGTGATGATACGTGTATAATATAATGTATGTTTTCTTTTCTTTTCTTTTTTTTAACTAGAGATTATTTTATATTTATGTACTCATTCTTTTGGCATAATCTGTTTACTAAGATGTGTATGAAATAGATAACGAAAATTCCTCATTAGGAGTCATACATAATAAGAAAAATAAGAAAAGGTAAAAGGAAAAAACCTACGATGTATTAAAATTATTTTCTTTCTTTTTGATGTTGGAGGAGAAATGATGACTCATCGAAAGGTCTGTTTGGATTCTCTCATTTTTATTTGTATATTTGTAACTTATTTGTATCATATAGTATTTTATTTATTTGATCTATTTATGCGTAAAATTATCAATTTTTTATTTATATTTATTTTTTTTTTTACAAAGATGTGTTTGAAAATGAAAAAATACGATTCAAAATGATCAGAATCTGATGTAGCAAATGGACCTACACGCAGGCCAATATTTTTAAAAAATTATTATTTTGACAGCTTGAGAAAATGTATATTCAATATAACAGACAAATGCATAAAATTTTGAGTTAATTATAAAAATATAACTTGTGTTTTGAGCAATTTGTAAACACATGATTTGTGTTATTTTTTTTATAATTAGGTGCCGAGTTTTATAAAAAAGTGTCAATGTTATTTAATATTATTAGAAAAAATGTGTTAGAGTCTTATTGGTAAAAAAAAAATAATGTAACAAGAAATAATAATAAATAAAATTTAAATAAATAAATATATTAAATTTTATTTTTGAAATTGGAAAATTAAAAAAATGTAAAATAATTATTGTGATAAATAAAATATTGACACATGTCATTATAAAATTATTAAATAATATTGATATTTTTTTATAAAACTTAGGTCATCTAATTATAAAAAAAGATCACATAGATTATATGTTTGTAAATTACTCGAAATATGGATCATATTTTTGCAATTAATCCTAAATTTTTAAGGGAAGATTTCTTTAATGTGATTTGGGAGGAGAAAAAGGAAGGAAGAGATAAGACGCAAAAGTTTTATTTTTTTGACCTTTTATTCTTCCGTCTTCTAGTGTTATGATATAATGATGATTTTACACGATACCTTATTTTGTTTTTATTAATTATAAAATGTATATTTTATTTTCTTTTCTTCGCTGTCTAAATTTATGGAAGGGAATCAAATCTCTTAGGCCTTAGCTATAAAAAGTTTGAATTATGATGTGCGGGAAACGCATATACTGTCTTTTTACATTGGTTTTTATCTTTCCTATTTTCATCAAATTTTTAAATTAATATTTAATAATTTAGACCTTTTAATTATTGGGTTAATGTTAATAATTATATCTAAAGTTTGGTAATAATGAATTAGGTATATTAACTTTTAAATTAATCAATTTAATACTTACTCCGTTAAATTGATTAATACCATCTTTCTAGCTGGCATTTTTAACTAATATTATGGATGTACTGTACATAAAATTTTCTTTTAAGTAGTTAAGAATTCATATTCTAAAATGATCAATTTCAAAATAGGGCAATTTAATTACATATTTTGTCAAAATTAAATATAATTCGCCACATTTATCTTTAATTATTTCGTGACAGTATTGTTAAAACATTTTTTTAATAATCTCAATATTATTTATATATGGTTGCATTTGAATCCATAAATCGATAAAATTTGAAAAAGATAATACATAAATAAAATGATTTCGAATTCGTAATTATACGCCTTATTCTCTCTTCGCGTCCTACGCAGAAACCTTATGAGCTCTTATCACCTCTGTTCTGCCTGATGAACTCCAATTTGTCCCTGAAATGAATTTAAACTCGATTGACCTTGGAAGATAAGCTGAAAAAGAAATAAATAAATCAATGTCTGTCCATTGAAAATAATCACTAGTCATGACTCCAAAGAGCTTTATATTGGTCATCGTGGAATATACACATTCAAGCTCTATTCATACAATTTTTTTAGCTTCTGAAAAATTACATAAATCTCCAAAAGCCGGGTCTCTTTTATGATCACCTCTTTGTATGCATGTTATGAAAAATGGATGTAAAATAATGTCTTTAAGATTACAACTAATAATCGGTGGCGGGTTGAAAACTCAAAATTATTAAAGTAATTTTCTAAGATCAATGCATATAAAATCTAGTGTAGGAGGATTTTCATTCAATTTGCTTGACATATATGTGTGACCTATCCACAATGTCAACCTCCAATGCCTTTTGATTCCCTCTTGAGCAACTTAGGGCAGTAGATATTTTTCTATAAACAGCACTAAAAACAAGGAGAAAATGTGAAAGAAAGTGAAGGAATTTTTTGTGGTTTGTTAGAGAGAGAGAATGGGAGAAAGAAAAAAACGGAAAAGTGAGAGAAAGGAAGACACAAAGAGATGTTACGAGATTGTCTTAGTATGGAATGTGAAGGGTTTTCCTACCTAAAATATTCACTTCCATTAATGGATCAATGTGCCCTTTTGAGAAAAGATAAATTCTTTAAAATTCGCAGTCGAAGATTTTATAATAACTGAAAAAAAATGTTTTCTTTGAAATGGATTACAAATATCAAGTTTATTCCTGCAGTATAAATGCTTTCTTTTATTTTTCCCCTCCAATTGCTTGATAAAAAATTTGGTATGTGAATGCTAGTTAGAACAAAATTTAGATTAAATATTACATTTGATATCTAAACTTTACTATTTATATAATTAATTAAGTAAAAAATTTACAAGTATCAGTTTGTAACTAAAAAACATTATGAGATTATTTATTAAAATGATTCAGACACTAATAAGAAGTAATCCAAATCATTTGAAGTTAATCAAAGTCAATTCTAGTCAATCTAAGGCCAAAAGTCAAATGCATCAAAAATTCCAATTTGCTTCAATCGAAAACTGAGATTTTAAGAAATTATAAAATCTTTAAAAAAGAAGTACAAATAATATAAATTAAAGGCAAAAGTATTTTTGAATAATAATTTTACAAGAAAAATCATCAAAACACAAAAACTAGTCACATAAACATATGTGCAAAAGTGTACTTTTAAAATTGTGTCAAATGGCACATTCTAGAAAAAAGATTAAGCCTTATACCTCTCCCTCTCTTAAAATTCATATGACAACTCCCACACCTCACTTTCTCCCTCTTATCTTCTTATTTCTTGATTTTTTTTCTTCATTAAAACCTTCTTAAAACCCTATAAGATAAAATGTCTATAAAATCATCTTTTAAGCAATTTTGAGTATATATTTAAGCTAGTGTAAGATTGAGTGAAGATTAATTTTTCTTCCATTTTTCTCTAGGAAATGAAATAAATATGAATATCCAAAGAGATTAAGAATTGTAAAATTCAAATACTAAGACTAAGGTAAGACGAATGTACTAATTTTGAGTTCTAACTTAAATTAGCACTTAATAAACTCCCCTAGTGACCATATTGTACATGATAGTTTGAGTTACAAAATGGAGGAAAACAAACCTAAAGCTTCTTGAGGTGGGTAACTAGATTTGAGAGGGGACACAAGTCAAATTCCTCAACCTTGGAAAGAATTCAAACTTAGTAACTAGTAGAACTTGATGAGAGTAGGCAAATGTATGGAAATATTTGGTTTGTGGTGGTTGGTGAATATGTATGTGCAAGCACCCGACTTACCTAATCTCTATTATTAACATGCCAAGTCTCCCTAGCCACATATGATACTTAAGTATTACACATAAGGCCGTCCTAAAAGTGATGTTTATGCTGATTGTTTGATTAACATGTTAAGATAAAAAACTTTACTAAACTACTCATCTAGGACTAGATAACTTTATATAAACTAATATAACAGTATCATTGGTTTGGTACCTCAAAAATTACAAAACCATATTTTTTACATACATAATAGAAAAACTTAAGGACTTTATATTACAAAACATAGGCTTATGATAAGCCCTTAATTTATACTATTACATTTCAAAAACAAATTCTATGAGTCTCTTTCAAAGAAGACCACATAGGTTGGTACAGAATCCTAATCGTCCCATTCCTTAAGGAATTCTTCCAAATCAGTATCATATCCAAAGAATCATAGAATTCATCTTCATTAACACATGTAAAGGAAAAAGTGAGCCATGGGCCCTGTATACAATAACATAAACAAATATAATGTAGCATATGTCCTTAAGCTAATGTAATGATAGAAACAATAAATTACTTATCTTTATTTAGGTCAAATATGTCAACATTAGAGTGTTCAAACTGGGCTATAAATAAGCCGAGACAGCTCGTGAACCATTTGGGTTCGATTCTATAAAAGCTCGAATTTAACTTGCTTACAATCAAGTCAAACTCAAGTTCGAGCTACTCGAGTTTATGTTTTAAAATACTTGGCTTAGTAAGCTCGCAAGCTTAATCGAGCTTAAATAAGTACTAAATTAAAGCGGGTTAAGTTCGAGCTTATAGAGTATTAAATATTATTTATAGTTAAATCAATATTTAAAGGAATAATCAAGCTTAATCAAGTCGAGTTCGAGTTTAAAAATCAAAGCTCAATGGAGTTTGAGTTCAAGCTTTGAGTTTTTTATTCAAGTCGAGTTCAAGCTTAGTAATATATCGACTCGACTTGACTCGACTCGAATCATTTACAACCTTAGTTTAAACTTCAATTACAATACTTAGGAAACTTGGGGGTCTTAAGTAATAGTAGCTACTTAGGGGGTTGATATAAGCAGATCGAATACTTATATCTCCTATATAACTTTATAATAGTAGTTTTATCTAGGATTTACAACCGTTTTTCATTGTTATTTAACTTAATCCATAATATCACCTAGTTCAACATTGCCCATAAACATGAGCTAAATCATATTACTTCTTTTTAAAAATAAGCAAACGTTATACTAATACTGATATCCCTATTGACTACCGCTGAGCCACTTATAAAATGTTATTGCATCATGACACAGAGGTAACCTAAGCCCCTAAACTACCATGCTTGGATCTAAGCAGGGTTGTTGCTCTCTGGAATAGATTAAACGCTACAAACACAACCAATTCAATCATTACTAAGTTGATCTTCGATTATAGTCAATTTTGGAATGTCTATCCTATCATCCAACAGTCAAGTTACTGTGTACCTGGATAAATGGATTTATTGGACAAAAGACCAGTAAATAGGTATGGGAATTTGTCAAGGAAAATCATTCCACATAAAATAACGTTAATCCATACTCGAACATCAAGTTATTAGACCTTCATCAAACTTAAGCAAAAATTTAAATCATCACATAGCTTCATATTCATACATGTATAGATATACACATCACATTCCATCATTCATTTATCTATTACTATATTTTCTCATTTTCTATTTATGAACCACCAAGGGATCTATCACGCCCATGACGAGGGCCACGATCGTCATCATGGGTGTGATCAAGGGCCGTGTTACAAGCTAATAGCCTTATCACGACCATGATAACAGATCATGCCCCCTATCAAGGCCGTGATATAGGTTATGTTAAGAATTACGCCCATATAATGCCTTGTTAGAATTTTCCAAAAAGCTTTCGAGAAGATCACGTCTGATGTCACAGCCATGATCTAAGCCGTATCATTTGTCAAAAAGATGTCAAAGGAAATTACATCCCATGTAATAGTAGTGATCTCGGCCGTATCAAGTTGTAAAAACACACAGAGGAGATCATGAGCAAGATCACAATCATGATCAACAAGGGATTTAAATTTCATGGAGATAACGACCTCGAATACACCCGTGATAAATAGGGTATTAACCCTATAATTTTATTTCAAAGGTTTTCAAAGTCTTACATCTTTTTAATTGTTTCTAAGATCTTGTTTTTAGTAGAAACATATTAAGACCAACTTATAATCATAATATCAAACATCATCAAGTTCATTTACACACATATATCTACTACACATGCGTGTATACAACAATATTTTAACTTGAGAACACAAGTCTATCATACTTGCTTTTTATAGCTCTATTAGTAACTTAATCACTAAAGTTCTACCTATCTACCACTAACAACATCAATACATCCATCATTTCACTATAAGCTTCATAAATCATTTTCTCAAACACTTAGAGCACACATGTATATTTACATATCTATTCTAACATACATATTAGCATATCATCAATTTGTCTAAAACATCAAAGTACTACTTCAACTAGAACTTATATTTGAACAAAATATGGAAGAAATCAAGTTTACTTACTTGTTTAAATATTAGTATCAACCAAAGCTTCTCTTTCCTTTTTCCTTGGCTTGATTCCTACCTCTACTTATCCTCTATCTTGGTTCTTTACTTAAGGTGTTATGAGTTATGGTTTATAAGTGTTTTTGGTGTGTGAAATTTGTGCTTGTTTGTGTTAGAAAAGGTAATGGAGAGATAGTCAGTCATTGGGTCTATTTTGGATTTGATATTTTATAATTTTTTTTCTTTGATAATTATCTAAACTTCTGCCTTTGAATTTTAAGGCATTAGAAGGGTTTAGAAGAGGCTTTATAATAATGGGCACGGGCTTGGCTTTTTCAACAAAAATATGCAGCAAAAGAGGTCTTTTAGCTTAAGAAAAATGACACATTATATTATAGTACAATTTAACACACACAAAACTCAATTTTAACACATTTCAATACTAGTAATTTATCATACCAACAATTAAAATTCTATAACTTATATCACGATTAATTTATAAAATCAACAAACAAAACATATATGTTAATTAATTTAGTTTATTTAGTTTTAGTTATTTTAGTATGAGACTGCCTTGAGCTAGTGTTTGCATATTATAACATTGTTTGAATGTCTAGGAACTTGATTGATAAGACTACATATTGAATTAAATTTGAAATGGATAACAGAGATTGATTTGGTGTTGAATTGAAGTAAACTGAGCATGGATTGTATTTGTAAATGCATGGAATTGATAAATTACGCATGTGTCCTATTCTTCAAATAATGAATAATGGGAGTAGTTGATTAGCCATAATATGGTTTAAATGTTAAAGAATAGGATGTAATGGTCCCTTAAGCCAAAAAGTACTTAGGAGTGCATAGGGATCCTTAATAATGTACGTATTGGATTAGGTCTATCTGAATTTAATATAATGAGAGTGAATAAACTTGAGATTCAATGATCTAAGGTTATGTACATAGGACTTGGATGCATTATCAACTAATGAGGACCAATTGGATAAGCTTTATGGAAGAATTGGACATATTATTGTGGTGATTTGAGCATAATATGGAATAGGATAATTTTGGAGGATTTTGATATGTTTCTAGGTTGTTGAGGAAGCTTTGTTAGTGATTTATTAGCTAAGAGATAAATATTCTAATAGTAATTGTAATACCCTAAATTTTTGGCTTAGTTAGAATTAATTTGTTTTGATTGATTAGTGTAATATATGAATAATTTATTATTTATTTAATTAAATTCAAATTAATTTAGAAATTTAACCTACACAATTTTCAATTAAACTAGGTAAATTAAACAATAGAATATAATTAGGTAGTGAACATAAACAAACTAATAAATGAATTTCTTGAAATTGATAAAACAAATATCCTTTTCCATTTATCCAATTGTTTCTATTACCTATTTTATGAATCAAATTCTTTAATTTAAAATCCTACTCTTCTCTAGTTGTTTATATTCTTTTATTATCTTTTTCATCAAACCAATTTGGCTCATTATATTTATAAATTCTCAACTTGAACTCCTTTTCTTTCAATTTTATATTAAACCCAATTTGTAAAGTTCAATCACAAAAAATTTTACTAAAAGACTCTGTTTAGTTATTTACAAATTAAGACCTATCTTCTTAACGCCTATAAATTTTGAAATCGATTTCTTGTTTAAAAATATTAGTTACATGTTCTAAATTTTTCAAATCTAAATTAACTAACTAATTTTATTTAGATAGTACCACATTTATTAAAGCGAATTACATAAATTGATTAAATAAATTGATATAAATTTATAAATAGATTTAAATTGAAAATGAAGACTTTAAATGTTCTTTTAATTTATATATTTGTCATAATAACATTTTTCAACGGACCAAATTATTCAATTCTTTTCAATTATTTATTTAGACTTCTTTTGCCCAATTTTATTTCTCTAAGCATCTAAATATATTATTTAAGTGTTTTGTAAAGGTCTAAACCTTTAAGCTCTAGTCTAAATCCATTTCCTAAATCCCCAAAATTTTGAATTCTTTTACTTGTTTAAAAGTATTAGTTTTAATCTTGAACTTAAACTAAATATCAAGTTCTCACAAAGTTAACTTCCAAAGCTAGATTTTCATCGCTAGCTAATAATTTTTATGTTATAAATCCTAAAATCATGTTCCAGTTATTCTTTATACTTAAAAAAATCATCTAAAAGAATGAAACATAAATCTTTTACTTATAAGTATCCTTAATCATTATCGTATATATTTATTTTTGCCTTATTCTTTTGTTGAC
Source organism: Combretum micranthum (assembly GCA_024138025.1). Taxonomy (NCBI): domain Eukaryota; kingdom Viridiplantae; phylum Streptophyta; class Magnoliopsida; order Myrtales; family Combretaceae; genus Combretum; species Combretum micranthum. Next base: position 256,212 of record JAMXBD010001810.1, on the reverse strand, counting down.
TTTTGGGGGGCTACCTTCAATTTTCTTCTCCTTCTCTCTCTTTCCTTCTTCTACCGGTTTCATTTATCCTTCTTCTTCCTCTCTTCATTTTCTTTCATTTCTCATATTCCATTCCAAAATCTCAAGTTTAAGGTTTATTAAAAGAGAAATGGAAGATAGAAACAAGATAAAAGGAGTAGATCAAGCTTGGAGGAGTTTTTTTAATTAAAAGAAGTAATAGTGATGAAGTTTTTATGCTTAAGTTTATCTTAAAACAAGTAAGTTCTTCTTTTATTTATTTGATGATTATTTGTTTATGTAGATGATGAATTAGAGCTAGGGAAAAGTTTGGTTTGTGATTAAATTGCTAATGGAGGAATATTTGAGCATGAAAGTTGAAAACCTAAGTAGTTTATGCATATATAAAGTTGGGTTTTGATGATGAAGTTGGATATGTTTTGATGGAGTAAAATGGGATTAGAAGTGTTAAAAGTTGTGTTTATTTGTTTTGTGTTGTAGTTGATCTAAGATGTGTTAAAAATATGTTAAAGATGTAAAAGAATTAGAGGAAATTTCGTGATAGGGGTGTAGGGGTAGCATAGGCCGTGCTCATACCCGTGCTAATGCAAACGAAGCGTTGAGAGGCTATGGCAACCCATAGTCATGAGTTCCCCGTGTGCATGAGCCATGCTTGTGGCCATGTAGGTCTGCGTAGCCTTTTACACGACGGTGAAGGGTGTGGGAAACCCTGTTTCTGATAGCTTTTTTATTATTTAAAAATAATAATAATAGATAGATATTAGATAATATGATATGTTAGTGTTGTACAAATAAAAAATGATTTAAATGATTTAATAAGATTAATAACTATTTAGATCTAATATAGGTTTTAAATTTAAAACAACTAAGTTAATAAATATAAAATCAATTTAAGTTAATGAAACTTAAGGAACTAAAATGAAATAGGTTAATTAGAATTCTATAAGGCCTATGAGAATGATTTAATAAGATAATTGAATATGACTTAGTAAATAAAGTAAGTGTTTAACTATAATCAATTTGGTTAAGCTAAAGTTAGAATAGGCTTAACTTATAAATCTATGTTTACTTTGACTTAATGAACTTTAGTAAACTAAAATGAACTAGAATTACTAAGTTTAACCAACTTGGCTTAGTTAAGTTAATATAAATTTAACTTGTAAATGGCTTAGATGTAATCATAGTATATAAGTTCTTAGATATTAAAGAAAATGAGTTAGTCTTAAATATGTGTTTCTAGAAAATGGGTTAGACGAACATGAATATGATGCTTTATGTTATTGAATTTGTTTTGTTAGTAATGCATATGTTTATAAGGAGTACTAAGCTTGTGAGTATGAAGTATCCTATTATTGAATGTGTTTTGATAGATATATGTATGTTTTCATATAGCTTTAAACATAAGTTTTATGCATGCATTGTGCAAAATCTAGATTAACAACTAGTAAATAAGATTAAGCGAATGAAATAGATTTAAATACAATTTAAGTTAATAGGCTTAGTGAATACTAAGTTAATAAAGAAGTTAAGTATAGATTAATATAGAATATGAAATTATAAGCATTTATTCTATTATTTCTTAGGAGAAATAAACATGAATCAATAGATTTGGATTCTCTAGAAGATTTATACGCCATAGCTTGGATATTAGGTGAGTAACTTTGATCTTGTCGCATTGACTACAGTTGTAAAGTAGTAGCATGAGATTAATTATAACAATAATTAATGGTGTATGGGGATGTGGATAATGCGTGTTGTATGTGTGCTGATTGAATGATCATGTAATATTAAAAGTGATTACCCATTGTTTGTAATAATTGAGTGGTGGTTATTGATGAGTGTTTGTTAATGGATTGGTTGCCCTAATTAATGAACTTAATGTTAATTGACCATGTAACTAAATGGACATGCATTGCACGATAGCACACTTGCATTAGCATGATGTTTATGTCACGTTCTAACATGTCAATTCTGTGGTAGTCCTAAGCTAAGTTAGTGGATTTGTTTCTCCAATTGGATGACATAGGGTTGTCAATACCCCAGGAACTAAAAAGGCATCAAAGGACGTTACCTGTGTGGGTATTGGCCATGGAATGTTAGTACTTACGGAGTCTTTAAGGTTCTAAGGTGAAGTGGTGCTTATATTGATGATATATATAGAAATAACTAAAGGGAAGTTTGAGGTTATATTTCAGTATAAATAAGTTTCAAAATAAAATGAGTTGCATGCTCTTATTTGAGAAACACCTCCTTTCTTAGTTCTTAGTTTCTTTTGGGCATGAATGACTTGAGTTGGTCCTTCAACCCCCAAAAGAGGACGTAAATCTCTATTGGTTTGGATTCCGATCATCCAAACTATGCATTTCCATACGAATGAGTGTAACATTGAATATGTTTGATAATTAAACTTGCTTATATTGCTTGAAATGTTTTAAGATCGAGTTACTCATTGAGCTAGTTGAGTTCACACTCCTTTTGGTTGTTTGATTTCAAGATTCAAAGGAATATGAAGAACGATTATGGGATGCAGAGAGATTTGAAGTTATATGTAAAGAAGCTTTGAGATTAATGATAGAAAAAAATTTATGATGTAATGGTTAGGAATTAATATAAGTTCCATGAAGTGTAATTCTTGTTTATATCTTATATGTATCCAATTTTTCTTATTCCAAACAACCTTTGGTACTGTATAATTGTCCACGTCATGAAGTATTCTACAAGTGTAATATTCATGTATGCTTTAGAGGTCTCAGACGAGTTTAATGCTAGTATATGTGGCTTTAGTTTGATACATAGTATATCATACTTCTAAGGTGCCCTGTGGGGTGTGATAGTAATAATTATTTATTTAATTTAGGTATTATATAGGACTAGCGAAACACATAATGCCTCGTTATGAATGTATTTGCAAATTTTGATTTTGCTTTGATATAATGCTAGAACAAAAACAAAATTTGGTATAAATTTGTCTTCTTTATGATACAAACTTGGTTGGGGGTTTAAATTAGGTCATAAGGATGCATAAACTGCTTATAAGTATTAATTGGTTATGTATATTTGTCAAATAATCTTTATCTTATTAATTAGGGATAATTATGAGATTACCAACTAAAAATCTCTTAAAAATAAATATTTTCATGTTAAATTGATAGCTATATGTATACTTGATATGCTTCCATGTTATGTATTAACATAGAAATTCTCTCTTTATGAAAGAAATGAGAACTCTTTTAATCGAATTATTTAACCTAATGATATTCCATGAATAAAAGGAAATATGAATAATGAATGTATTATTTCAACATGGTTAAATGCCTAAATTAATGGTTGAATGTGCATATTTAACAAATGTGACATAAAGGATGACTTTATGCCATGTTTAGTTATGTTTACATGTAGAATCAACTTCACTTTGTTACTTGTTAAATTAAAATGAGTTCAATATAATAATTTAAGAAAATTTTCAGACTTACAGTAGATATATATACCACACTGAAATGAATATAGTCATGTTATATTGAATGAGTACCTATAATGTGTATAGCATGAGAAGTGATTATGCCATGCTAATAGTGTGAATTTGTTTCCCTTGTAAAAGAAATGGTTATTTTCTATAGTTGAAATTAAAAATTGTTAATATGATATGGATGACATGAGAAATAGAATAATATGCACACTATGTGACTATGGCTAATTACTCATGTTAGATTTAATATGTTCATAAACCATAAAAAAGAAAAGATAGATAAGTTATATGTTAGGAAGTATACATAGGTTGATTTTAGTGACCTCATATGATGTAAATGTGATATTTATTGTAAATTTTTAGCTTGTTGCTTTTTAATTTACGTTTTATAGCAACATGGATATAACTACAATAACGAGTTGATTCTTGGAGATATAGCTACATACCCTATAATTGGAATATGATACCAGTGACTACAACTTAATTAGTGGAATATGAGAATCTACTCCTAGAAGGCTAAGAATTAAAACCTACAAAAAAATAGTACACTAAGGATTGGTTAGCTTAAACCTTCAAACCTACCCATACACATTCAAACTTAATGTCTTAAAAATTAGTTAAGTTATATCAAATGGATTTGTGACCCTATCAATCTTGATTATATGACCCTTAAAACTAAACATGATAATTATGATAAATGGATGGTAAACATGGTATGGATGAGATATTGATATAGTTATATGCATATGAAACAAATACTTCAGCCTTGTTTGACTTTTGGGATGTTTGGATTCAACTTGAAAACAAATACACAATAATTGCATATTGCTTGTTAGGATAGACACTAAATTGGACTATTACTTTAAAGTCATTGCATGTCATTTGCTATATGGTTGCTTGATCTAGCATGTGGCAACCTTACATTGAGTTACAAACCCGATACAACTTTAGGATGATATGGCAGATTAGGCCCTTGGTCCATGTAGAATATGAGGTAAGACTCGATAGGTAGTCAATATAGAAGTTTCAAGATAAAAACTGTTAGCTGAAGTTGGAACAAAATTGCAATGAGATTATGGGAGGACTATGCATAAAGTGTTGCAATGAATTTTTCTAATCGATGGCTAGCTGTGAGGAGTGAATTAGATAAGAATACTTTCTTTGTTTTTTTTTTTTTTACTTTCACTTTTCGCAAGTACTGGAGGTTAGCAAATCCTCTAATGCATGATTCTGACACCTTTTGTTCCCCAACATTTTTTTAGCGAAAGTCATGAGTATTCCCTTATGTATCTCTATTTTTTCAAATGTTAGAAATGAATTGTTTGCCTAGCTTTTATTTAAATGACTACATTAGTACATGTTGCACTAGTTTTGGTGCGTGTTACATGCAAGAATGTGTCTGATTTCTATTATACTAGGTTTTTTTGTTCACTTTTTAACAATGTAGGTTTGTACATGATTTCTATGTGGATGTGCTTTATGATGCTTTGAGATCTAGGATCAACAATGATGATTTAGACTTGTAGTTAGCACGGATAAGGTTTTGTGATTGAGAGATGACAACTGGCAGAATTCTGAGTTTAAGAAGTTTTAAATTGGGAAAATCATTTTAAGGATTTCTATGGATGGCTGCATTTGATTATTTATTAGGGATAATGATAAAAATGGTACTTCAACTTTTGCAAAAAAGAATAATTAGGTATCTGAAGTTTGGTTTTGAACAATTTAGTACCTGAATAAAGTTTTTCTTGACTTTTTTCATGCTTGAAGTTTGGTTTTGATAATTTTGGTACCTGAACAAAGTTTTCATTGACTTTTTTTCATACTTATGACTTTTTTCATATCTTATTTACTTGGTTTAAGTATGAAAAAAGTCAACAAAAATTTTGTTTAGGTATCAAAATTATCAAAATTAAACTTCAGATATGAAAAAAATCAACGAAAACTTTGTTCACGTACTAAATTGTTCAAATCAAACTTCAGGTACCTAAATGTTCTTTTTGCAAAAGTTCAGGTACCATTTTTATCATTAATCCTATTTATTATTAGTTTTCAACTCTCAGACCGTAAAGGATGTTCTCAAGCTTTGGATGTGAGCTGAGCTCACTTAATGAGCCCCATGTTAGGCCCTATTGATAAATAGAATTATTTTTGAGAAAATTATAACTTTTAATTGGTTTTTAGGAGTTTATATAAAATTATGGTAAAATAGACGACACTTCACAAAAATTTTTGTGAAAATTTCTTAGTTAATAGATACTATATATATGTATATTTATATATATTGCTCAAGTGATATATGTGGCTAAACTAATATGTTCTTTACGCTTAGGAAATAACATTTACAAATTTTAGACTAACTCTATTTTCGGTAGTAATTGTACAAATCCGAAATTTCAAGTAATTAATTACAAAAATGGATAAAGTTCTACCACCAAGTGTCACTTTCATGTATATGATTGTAAAATGAAAAAATTCAAGTATCAAATACAACATTTATCCTGAAATGTAACAAAATCTTACTATTATTCATTTGATCACAATAAATCGTATCGACTTTCAGCATACTTGGTTGTTGTAAAATGAACATAATTTTTCAAAATATAAATTTTTCTTTAGTTATCACAAAATATAATGGTATTTTTTTTATTTGACATTGTAATCATTTAACAGCTATGATATTCATATTATTAGTGATATTTAATTTCCTAACGAGATATAATGGACTTCTACCTGTTCATGTGCTATGCCTTCTCAAGGATCATCATATCTCTAAGGAACTAATAAGTTCTAGATGTAAGGTTTTATTTATATAACTTAATTATATATTTATATATATGAAATCACATGTTATTACCATTTAACAACCTTTCATATCAATGGTTGAACTTTAGGATGCCATTAGGTGTTAATTGAACCAATTGCTAACTTTGGAACAAAAGGTATCTCAAGACAAGATGTGTAAACTCTCGTTTTCTTAGCAAACATGAGTTCAATTTCAAGAAACTTAAAACTGGAAACCGAAACCATAAAAGATACTCCTAGACCAATCGGACCTCAAAACTTTATGATCGGCAATGACAAGAATGAAACCCCAGAAGAATAGAAACGAGTTAACTCCAAAATAAAACCCTAAATTGGAAAGTCAACCGAAAATCCTGAGTCAACAAAACCTTAGAAAACCCTAGCAGTTTGGATCCAGCAATCTCGTGTTGTCAAACCGAGAAGTCAGAATATGAGTGGAAAGTGTAGATTGGCTCGTATTAATATTAAGATGCTTAACAATATCAAATTAGTGGATTTTCAACCTATTTCGAGCCTGATCGGATACAGACCATGAAAAGCGTGTCTCGGGACTCGGGATATTAAAAATATGATATTAATACCGTTAGATTCGTAATTTTATAATATTTCTAAATATATCAGTTATATAATTTTTCGGGTTATAAAAGTTACAGTTATAACATTTTATCGTATTTTCATTACTACCAGTGATTTAATTGTCTAATCAACTTTTTGCTTTCTTTCACACTATTCATCAAGTACAACCACCCATACCCTATTCTTATATCCTTGCAACCTATTCTTACAATTTTACATAACTTCCTTACAAATTTACCTTTCCAATACATTTTATTACTTAAAGTTACTTATTAAATTTGTAAATTTATCAAATTTCTCTCTCTCTCCCCACTTCATGGAACCGGTGCCCCTCCCCCCAATTCCCTTTCTCATTTATTTGATTTTCCTTCAATTAATTATTCATACAGACCTTAATTTCTTTTCCTATATAACATCTCTTTCACCTTTCACTTTTTCACTTTCTCTCATTTTCTCACAAAACCACTTTTGGAAGTCTCTTTCCTTCCTTCTCTACTCCCCTTTACCATGAGCTTCATTGCCCACACACACACGCGCGCACACAATTTTTTTTTTCTTTAAGATTCCTTCTCTAAACACTAAATAGGTAAATAGATCTTGACCCTACCACTATAAAAACATGTAATGACAAGATCATACATGTGTGGTTCCACCAAAAGTCCCCATGAGCTTCATGCTAAGGATGTGGAAATACTAAAAATGATATCCTTGCTATCATAATGTGTAGATCTTGTTATTAAAGTTGATATACTAGTATTTGTTATATTATTGCTATATATTATTCTTATGGAAATTTTGTGCATATATCTTCATTGTTACTCCCATCTACATATTGTAATTGTTGCATTTACATTCATAACATGAGTTTATTTGTTTAGAGTAGTTAAAATGACATAGCCACTTGTTTTACATGCATGAAAGACTTGCTACATGATACTCTTAACAAAGGTGTTGATCAAAACTCAAGATCCATTTTGTTTCTATCAAAAAGTGATTTTTAAAATTCGGATCTTGAGAAAGAACCATTTAGAAAACATATTTCCAACTTCAAAATGAATGTTTTACATGTAAAATGAATGGCTTAGGTGATATATATCATAAATGAGTGATTTTTATAAGATAAGCTTAGTTTTATTAAGAGAAAATTTCAAAACAAGAAGAGGGTTATAAAAGTTAAGTTAGATCTATGTTTCAAACAACAAAAAAATGTTGAAATTCAACTAGGGTGAAATGACAAAAAAACACCTATTTTCCAACCCTAAACACAAGATTTTTATTAAAGAAATGAAAGCCTTAGGGAGTAAGTTTGATTAGGACTTAGTTTTAGAAAGATCAAATGAGTTTTTCACAAGAAATAATCTCAAAAACAATTTCCCAAAATTCGGATCTAAAAATGATCCCCATTTAAACACCTATTTCCAAATGTCAAAATGAGTATTTTAATAGAAAAATAGAAGTCTTAGGGAATAGATATAATAAAGACTTGATATTTTTTAAGAGTAAATGTGTTCTATCAAAGTAGAAACTTAAAAGAAAGGAAAAGTTTTCCAACTAAGATCAAGCAATATTTTTATTTCCAAAAATTGTGCAAAATTCGTCACTAGGGAAAACTCATATTTAAACACCTATTTTCCAACCCTTAAACGAGGAATCTTATTAAGATAATGAATGTAATAGGTATATAGATCATCAAGGCCTTACCTTAGTAAATATTTTGATGATTTTCAAAGAGATAAAGCTAGTTTTTTAAACAGTGTTCTTGAACTTGTTGCAAAGTAAAAGTTTTCCAAAAATTCTTTTTAGTAAAAAATCATTAAGGAATTACATGTAGATAGCTCATATCATATCATTCATGATAAAAGCATGTAGATAATTCATGCACATATGATATACTTGGTAGAAATAATGCAAATTTCACAAAATAATTTCTGAAATGCAAATTCTAGTTACTAATTAGATCTGGTTTGAACATTTTGTGACCTAAACATTTTCAAAAATTAAGAATAACATCATAAATAGATAGATCTTTCGAAGTAGATAGAAATCGATAGCTTATTTGCGAAATTTCGAGTTAACATAATAAAGTTATGGCCGTTTTAAGTTGGAGTTTCCTTATATCACGAAAATTATGAACTCAAAGAATTTTATTTGCAAAGTTGGAATTAATTATGGCATGAAATACTCATTGAGGTATTTCTTTCGTTTAGATGATTTTGGAATCGGGGGAAATTGTGTTTCTAGATCACTACCATTAGAGACCGGAGACCATGGCTGAGTGAGTTCACTATCTTTAAATTATATGCTTATGATTGTGCTTGTATTGATAGTGGCACTAGATTAGGGCAAGATAAAATTGGAATGTGCATGTGAATTCAAACTGATTGAATCAATGATAAGAATATTGAAATGGAATATAGAATTGAAGTATCTACAATATTTGTGATCACCTATAAATCATTAATTAATATGCTATGATCTTATAATCAAATTGACCATCCATACCATATGGTGAGTCACATTGTATAGGTTATTATACCTTTGTGGGAAGAAGGCATAATAGCTAGGCAACGAGGGGCCTGTAAACTCGAATGTTGGCGTAATGGCCGGAAATTGAATTGGTAGTGGTGTAGGCACTTGTATCAACTATAAAATTGTGAGTGGGTGGGCACCTGTATTAACCACAATGTAAATGAGAAAAATTGAAATCTATGGTCGTATGGGCCTGAAACACCTAATCCTGAATGGATGGCGTAAATCCATTCAACATAAGACTCCTGGAAAGTCTTATGTATTGTATGCTCACGTGCTTGTGCATTTCATATGGTTGTTAATATAACTTGCCTGATATATATTGCTTGTTGAGTATTTAATTTTGGAAGTGAAACTCACAAAGCTAGCGTAGCTTATACCCCCACAGTTTCTTTCTAATGCAGTTCCCGTACATATGGCTACATCTCCGAACCTGGCCAAATTAGGTAATGCGAAACTAGGAATTATCTCCTTAGAAGTTTATGATTAGTTTCGCATAGTCTTTAGTAGTGAACCTTAAAACGATCAGGCTTTACCTAAAAGATAATACCTAGACTCTTGCGTAGTAGGGGAATGCCCCTTAATGCTTTGTAACGGATCATCAGATATCTGTGGTGTATGTTTATATGCTTACCTATCAAATTGAACTATCTATCTCTAATTGTTTATGTATTCTATTGTCTTAAGGGAATGCCTCGCATACTAATACAAGACTATCGAATGACTGTGGTAGTGATTCTTAAGTCTCGTTTAGCATGCGGCGGACTGTTATGTTTAGCATGCGGCGGCCTGTTACGTTTAGCATACCCTTTGGGGCGTGAGAAGATGCTATGTTGACCTTAAAGTAGAAATAAGGCTACTAAAATTTCAACCCACATCTCCATTCCACAAATAATTCATATAACAGGTTTGTACATGCTTACATGCCATTTGATTCACAGTTCTACTACTTTGGCCTAAGAGTACCCACTCATGAGTTTTCAAAAGTACTTCTACACTCTTAGGTGTCGTTCTAAATGATAATCAATCTACCAATAATACAAGTTCATTTTGCTTACCTAAAGTAAATTCCTAAAGTTTGCTCTTGTATTAAATAATTACATGTACTTCCATTGACAAAGTTTTTCCTATTGAATCGAAAAATGCAAAGCAAGGCATCAAAGAGCTATGATGATCTTGTTGTATAATCCAATGCACATGGAGATTGAACTCTATGTAGACAACAAGATATCAAAGTCTCATGCTAATGAGAGCTACAATAAGATATCAATGAGTTATTTTATTAACTCCTAAAATTTAAACACAAACTAAAAGTGTACCCTTAAGGCATCATTGAGAAAGATGTTTTAACTTATAGTAAGCCAATAGGAGAATGACTTGGCCCTTGGAAATACGAAACTCATTTTGGAAATACCATAAGCTAAAACTCTAAAAGAAGTTAGGGGTTTACTTTGTTGGATAAATTTCATTGCCTAAATTTACCTACATACAAATCAATGGAAGCCATAGTTCAAATTCTCAAAGAAGAATGCAACAATTGAGTGGGATGATAAACAAACAAACATATATTAAGAGATAAAATAATACTTGATGAGTTGACCTATTTTGATATCTCTAAAGCCAAGAGGTCCTTTGATATTGTAACATATACTCCTCCCAAAATCAATGAGTTTTAAAAGGAAAAAATGGCATATACTATCTTGGTAATAAATTCTCCATAAGGGAACAAAATTCACTAAGGTTAAAAGGACTTACTGCATATTAGTTTACGTGATGTACAAAATAAACCAATGCACTCTATATTACTCGATTGAGTTATTAAACGAACATGATCCATTAAGATATCCATCAACAAAACTTAGCTTGATTGGAAAGATCTCAAAGTGACAAATGATATAATAAACCCCTAAAAATTTTTGCTCCAAATAAACCTTTATAATATCGTGGTAGGTTGTACCATAATGATCTTTTATAGGTTTAAGACCTTACAAACATTAGATAGTGATTAGGAAGGATACTAGAAACCCAAAAATCATTTGATAAGACCTAGGTTTGGAACAAAGACAATATCAATATCATGAAATATGAACTAAAACCCTAAAGTCAAGCTCAACAATATTATCATAAGGTTTTGAGATCGAAAACCCCTATTTGACACTTAGACTCTAATCGCGTGGCTCAAACGTTAATAATAACCAATTGCACAATCATAAAACCCTAAATATCAGTACCAAGAATTATCTATAGTAAATTAGCAACCTTATATAGTATAAATAAATATGTCTCTTAATTCATAAATAAATCTGTCCTCCGATTCATAAATATTAGATAGATAATAAAATCGTTCATTGTATATAAATTATAGAAATTTAAATATTACTCAAGGAAAATAAAAACACCCCCATTTAGTTATCCAAAACTGTAAACCCTAAGTAGCAATTTTTCTATCTTCATCATTTGACAAATTTAACAAGTTTCCATGCACTAGTACAAAAGGACAATGACAAACCATCATATCTCATCTTTGAGCCATTCTTTAGCCACCCATGAATAGTAACAAGTACAAGATTTTTACAAAGTCTTTCAATGCATAATCTTTCCCCATATCACTTATCCTACACTCAAATCTCCAACCTAACAAATCAAATCCATCTAAACTTCCTCACACTTAAAACTCCATTTAAATATTTTAAAAATCTCTCTCATTGCCTCATTTCTTTCTCTCTCCTATTCATGCCTCACTCTCTCTCTTCCCCTTCCTCCTCTCTCTCTCTCTCTCTCTCTCTTCTTTCTTTCTTTTTCTCTTTCTTTCCTTTTTCTCTCTCTCACATCCACATCTCTCTTCTCTCGCCCCCTAACATCTTCCTGTCTTTTTCTAGTAAAACAAACAAATGTCCCCTTTATCAAAGTAAAGATACCATCTTTACGCCATAAATGGAGTGATTCTTGAAGTAGGAAAGTCAACAAGATGCTCAAACTTTAAGGAAGCTAAGGCCACCCTTGAAAGTTCTCAACTTTAAACTAATAATGTTGGTTACACTAAAGTTTCCCTTGTTATTTCCTTATAGATTTGGATCTATTCAAAAGGGAGGAGAGTGATACTCTATCACTCCTCAAAACTCACTCTAAAACTACTGTGGCATCTATAAGTTGAAAGGTAGAAGAAATGTTGGATATAGCAATGATAGGGTTCAGTTTTCTCTTGAGGCCAAAAAAAGAAGTTAGCTTTTCTATAAAATATCATGTCTAGATGTTAAAAAACGAGTTAGGGGCGGATCTCTCCCTTGTAGGGTTAAGAATGGTAGTTTTCTTATTCAAAAATCATTGCAACAACTTGTATAAGCATTTGGAGAACTTAGAATATCAAAGGTTCGCTTATACACTAATATATGACTTACGGTTTTGTAGGATCTCTAAGGATCTGAATTTCTTTTCTTTTTTTTTTTTTGGTTTCATATTCTCATTAATGGTTAGTATATTAGTAAAGATGATGTTTCCTAACTTTCCTAGACCTAAACATGTTGTATAAATATTTAAGAGGCTTGAAAACAACAAAAATGCACCCATAGGAGCAATAGGAAGGCCACAATTTTATAGGGTCCCTTGTGTCCGAATTTTATATTTAATTTCCTTCCTTTATTTGCTAGTCATATTGAGTGAAAATGATGTTTTATGCTATAACTTGATTATTTCTAATGTAAAGATGAGAAGATTATATCACCATCATAAAGTAAGAAGCACTTGAAAAATCAACAAAAAAACCATGTAAGTACATGAGGTCATGATTGGTAGGAGGAGAGGAAGCAAGCTCTTTTTGCTAATTTATTTAATATTATCATTAACTTGTCATTAGGAACGTAAGAAAGCTATTAGAGAAAATGAAAAAGGATCAAAATGAGCATAAGTGGGCTTATAAAATTTAAAAGTTAAATTATGTGTTAAATGGATTTACTTAGGTTTAACTCTAATTAAGTAGTCGTGTGAGTTGGACTAAACAATTAACAAATGAGAAAATCAATTAGAGCATTGGCTTTTTCCCACATAAGTTTTGGCCCAAATGAAGTTTAGGGCTAATAATGACTAAATCTATTTCTTGATGTATGAAAGCCCATATATACATGTACAAAATGCCAAGTGTAAAGTTATAAAAAAAGCCTATAAACTAAGTGCATGAATGGATGATAGGAACATGTGGAAAAGGGATAAAGAGTAGCCATTATAGTTTAAGCCTATATGTTTAGCCTACATAAACATGTTAGGAAAATGGTATGCTAGAGATATTCAACTTAATCTAAGTAAATATGACCTACCAAATAGAAGTGGACTAAGGTAAAATTAGAGGATATATAGCATAGCCTAATGTGGACACAAACCGGAAATGCGTAACAAGATCGAATATATTTTCTTATAAACCCCATGGAATCAAGCAAGCAAATGAGGAAAATAATCCGCAATTTAGATATTATAACAATAACAATACACCAATACTAGAAAGATAAATGACCATTGGAGATCTTATGTACATAAAGAGATAAAATGGTAACAAAAACCTAGACATGAGATTATGTGGGCACAAGCAATAAGTGTAAAGGCCATTGGCCCATGAAGGTTAATACAATAGAGATTATAATCCCTAAGTAGGGGTGTGCAAAAAAACCAAATGTTTAGGATAATTGAACCAAAACCGAGAAGCGGTTAACCGATCCATTGGTTTAGGTTTATGATTAGCATTTTTAATTTTTTTCAGTTTTCGGTTTCGGTTTTTAGATAGTAGAAACCAATAGATTCGGTCAACTGATCCATAATTATAAATATATATATAATTTATAATATACACATATAATTATTTTTAAAGAAATATCAATTGAGGGATGTTGAAACCCTATACCTATTTTTTTAAAACCATATTGAAAGGGTTAGTCGTTAATTTATCTATAGATTTTTACCTTAAAACTTTGATTTGTTTCCTTTTTGCTACATATAAATATAATATATCAACTAAGAATATTTCCATGAAAAACATGAAGTTTCATATGGAAGTATTAAATTTGTTAAATAATAACTTGGATTGTCTCAATTCAAAGGGTTCATGAAACTATAGGTATATGTTTGTTCCACTAATGAATTTTGAATGTGTTTTAGCCAGCTAAATCCATTATTAAAGTAGCATTTAGAGTAAGCTATGTTTTTATAAAAGTTAAATACATTTTGCATCCCAGTAAACGCAAACTAAAACTTCTTAATATGAACAATTATACATTAAGATGGGTCCCACGTGTTCTACCTTTTCTCTCAACGCATGTTAGCTTACTAACTTACGCAGTTTCTAATGGCAAGGAAGAAAACAAGAACTCTTGGGCAATCTTCATCAAATCATCAAGTTTTAGATACAAAAATTATAGATTATCAATCTTTGGATGTTAGCGATCGTGCTGATAGTGTTATTCAAGAAGATAATGAGCAGATTCCGTCGCTCATCAAGAAATACCTAAAGAAACGATGTCCTTGGTCGATCTTTTTAAACATAATCGATTGAAATCAGAAAATTGCAAGCTTCAATATGTTTCACTGTGTTAGCAATGGAATTCGGGTAGTAAAGATTAAGTTGTGGCTATTGAAAAGGAAATTGATCGATGGCAATTTGTTTTGATTGGACACATTTTTGGGGGAAACCCAACATTTCATAAATTAGAGAATTTTATAAAGAATAGATGGGAAAAATGAGGCTTCTTGAAGTCAAGCAAATAAAGATGAATCTTTTTGGTTTCTTTTTGAATCAGAGGAAGGGAAGATGGAAGCAATGAGGATATACCCATTACGTTTGATCAACCCCTTTTGGTCCAGGAGTGGGGACAGCGAATGAGTTTTGAGTTTGAAGATTGCATGTAGATTCCAATTTAGATAAAACTTCCCTTTTTGCCATGGGAATTTTGGGTCCTGAGACTTAAGTTGCATTAGCAGTCGCTTAGGCAAGCCTCTTTATTTAGATCAATGTACTCATAATAGAAGCAAGCTCAGTTATGCTTGCATTCTAGTAGATGAGCCTTATAGGTATCTTTCCTAATTCTTTAACTCTGGAATTAGAAAATAGGGACCAGATTGTGCAAAAAGTTGAATATGAATGGCGTCCACATCGGTGTAACAACTATCACAATTATGGTCATTATGAACCTAATTGTCCAGTTCATAGAGAGAAGAAGATCTAGGTTAAGAAGGATGATAATGTTGTTAAAGTAGATGGTGATCAAACTCAGGATCCTATGGCATCCTCATTGACTGGTAATAAGGAGACTGTTCCTCAAGGCTCAACAGGGGAAGTTATACCTGGTCTTACAATTGAATCACGGAAAACTATTAGGCAAGAGGAGTTTCAAGTTGTAATGAATGACATCCAAAAGAAGAAAGCTAGGCAGGCAAAGAAACATTAGGAAATGGACAAGAATCATGGCTATACTACTAAACTCAATACTAGGGGTAAGTTCTCTTCTTTAAATCCTGTGAATAATAATGAGAAATATGTCAATCCAACTCCTTCAAAGAGGCTCCAAGAGCCTTTGGATAGAGGAAGATGTTGTTAAGTTAGAACATATGGGGTTTCAATGACCTTTTAAAATAGGCAGAACTCAAGTCTCTGCTGCGATCACATGGGATTTTGGCTGTGGGTGTGCTTAAATCTAGGGTTAGGAGGCAAAATATTGATATTGTTTGGAACAAGCTGAATATGTTTGGTTGGAACTTTGTTACAAATCATTGTTGTGATGATATTGGGAGAATTTGGTTAATATATGACACCAGGAAAGTGGTTTTAATTGTGTTGAAAACAGATAGACAGTTCATTACTTGTAAGCTTGAGTTGCAGAGTCAGTCTCTGATCTAGGCAGTGGTATATGGTCTTAATGCTATTAGTGATAGAAGGTCTTTATGGTCTTAATTAGAGGTGACCAGTGATTCTATGGATAGTCCTTGGTTCGTTCAAAGAGACTTCAATGCTGTCTCTGGGGATCAAGATAGGCTTGGGGGTAGTCCTTTAGACAATGAGCACTGTTTTGAATTGGTAAATTGTATTCATGCTTGTAATTTGTTAGAGATAAGGAACATTGGTTTGCAGTATACCTGGAGCAATAATCAAGTGGGTGAGGCTAGGATTTGGAGAAGGATTGACAATGCTCTAGTTAATTATGAGTTTGTGGATGTTTTCGAAGGAGCAGTATCCAATACTCTAGTCCCAATACTATAACACTTTAATTTTACCTCTTAAGTACATATCATATTAAATATTAATACATATTGTATTTTCTTATATGTATGGGCAAGCTAGACCACCTCTTTGATGTCTCTTCGGATTACTACGATGCTTGACTATTATCATGGACCAGTGAGTAACTTGACTTTATTTACATTGTGCATTGTGTATTATAGTTGCATCTAAATAAAAGATAATAGTTTAGTCTTTGTGGGGATTTGCGATCATGCTTGCTAATATGCCTATTGGTTGATTAAAATACCATAATTATAGTGATAATTGAGATGGTGATGCCATTATATGATTAGTAAGATTTAATATGTGTTTGGAATTTCTTGATCGCTAAGAACTGGACTTCATATTATCTGGCAATTAATTTAAATGATCGTGCATAGCACGTCTACATTTGCATAAGCATTGCATACTTTTTGGTCACTACTGCTACGTATTAGGTTTCGAGCCTATGATGAGTTTAAGGCTTGTAATGATAAATTTTAGTTTCACCTATCCTATCATGAGACTTGTTGATTCCACGAGAACTACCTAGATTTAGAGGAACACCGTCTATTGATTTTCACATTAAATGAGTAATACTTAGAGAGTCTCTTTGTTTCTAGGTAAATAATGCTTTTAAAAGTATTACCTGGTATTCTCTAATTCTCTTGGGCACTAATGGCAGATATTGAGTTCCTTAACCCCAGTGAAAGGGCATAAATCTCACACTATTTGGGTTCCGGTCATACAAATTTATATGTATGTATAAGCATATGATTGAATAATGCATCACATATGTATACTAATAAAACTTGTTTGTCTTCTCTGATATGTGTTTACAGTCTAGTTACTTCACTGAGCTATGGTCTCACTTACATCCTTATAGATTTCATCGGTTCAGGGTAGTTCGTGGTTCATTCCTACAAGAGATCTCATACCGGTACGCACTAGTATCTCTTGGGTAGACTGAGTGAGCGAGGCAATGTGGAGGATGGAAATAGATGTTATCTACATAGTTACTATATGACTCTTGGTGAATGTTTAAGACTATGTGTCAAGTTAGCTCATATTATTAATTATCTTAAGACTATGATTATATATCGTACCTCATGATGCTATCATGTGCATATGCGCTTTATTTGACTCTATATAACCTTGATCCTGGATAAACATGTCGTTCTTCTTTGAGTGGCTTAAATCATATCATACGCCATGTGTCTCTTTGAAGCCATAGCTTAAGTTTAGTTGGGAATCGGGCTACAGTTAGATTATGATACATTTAAAGTACCCTTTGGGGCATAACAGATATAGTCGAAATATGATATTGCATATGTGACAAAGAAAGTAGCAAGAGAGTAGGCAATGATCAATTGGCTAGTTGACCTACTTGTAAAAAAGGAAGCACATAAACTTGAGATGTAGTTCCTTAATGAAAAATTGCTAACAACACAAGAGGAATTCATGGTTGAAGGTCAACCAAGCTAGAAAATCTACTTAGATAGTGCTATTAACATTTATGAATGTGGGATTAAGGTGGTATAAATTTCCCTTGAAGAAGAATATTTCCTATTAGTTGCCAAACTAATGTTCCCCTGCACAAACAACATTATAGAGTACAAAGCCTATATCCTTGGCTTAAAGGTGGTATCAAACATGGAGATAAAACAATTGGAGGCAGTGTTGTCTGAACCAAACTGGGAGGTGACTCGGACATACTTAGATAGTGCTATTAACATTTATGAATGTGGGATTAAGGTGTATAGATTTCCCTTAAAGAAGAGCATTTTCTATTAGTTTCCAAACTAATGTTCCCCTACACAAACAACATTATAGAGTACAAAGCCTATATCCTTGGCTTAAAGGTGGTACAAACTAGAGACAAAACAATTGGAGGCAGTGTTGTCTAAACCAAACTGGGAGATGACTCAGACATACTAAGGAATCGGTGATCAAGGGTTTGAACCAAGGTCAACCAAAAATAAAAATTTAAATTATATCCTACTCAAAGTTAAAATTTAAAAATTAACAAAATGCATTGGAAGAAAAAGTTTCCTATGTTTCATTTTGGTTTTATCAATGTTTAGTCAATCATAGGAATTTTCCATAAATCTTAACTAAAATAACAATGGTTATTTAAATTATAAATATATACTATAGAAAATATTATTACTTTTAATATTTTTTATTTATTTGAATATTCAAGTTTGCTCTCTCTTTCTCTCTCTCTCTATATATATATATAATAGTTCTCAAGACCAAGTTAACTTTTTCGACTCAAGTGCAACGGAACTTAAGTTGAGACACCTCTTTTCAACTGCCTGTATTCTAAGTTTGTTAGAAGAAAATAGCAGAGAGAGAGAGAAGCTCTTGATGTGTTTGCATTAATTGAGTGTTTTAATGGAGTTTTAACCTCATTAGTCACTAGTACAATAACCAAAATAAATATAAGACAAACAACAAAAAATACTGTAAGAATTATGCACCTTTTTCTTGTTCCTCTCCTTCACTTCTTCTATGTATCCTTATCTTACTATTTATTTCTTTTTCTTTACTTTACCCTATAAAAACAAGCAGACATTACATACCCTTTATACATTTTCTTTCAACTTTACATCTTTTTTTAATTTTTGAATTCCATTATATATTAAAATTTTCTTACTTAATTATCTTAATTAGTCAATATAACTCCATTGTTGATGTTATCGGACCAACACGAACAACCCCATATATTACTTTTAGTTGTTTCGAGTTGCCCCATCTCATAACAAACGTGCAAACTCGGCACATGGAGACATTGAACTCCTTCCACATGGACTCATGTCCAAGTAAAACAAGAACTCAACAACATAACTCACTAAGTCGACTTAAAATTTGACTCACCATGTCAGCCATCCTTCAACCCATATCATCTACAGAACTCCATCTACATTATCTTCATCGTGAAGCCCATCTTCACTAAGCCAAACACATTTGTAAACTATCTTCATTACAGAAGGTCTTTTGTTTTCAATTATTTTTTAAGTAATGCATTTGGAATCGTTTGACCTAGTTAAGTCAACCGATTATGGTTGAACTAGTTGGGTCAATCAAGTCTGGCCGGTTAAACCCAAAAATGGGTCTTAACCATAGATCAGCCCCATTTTTAAGGTCGATCAGAGTTTGACTACATTGTTAGAGGTATATGGTGATTTCAATCTTATTATATTGTAAATGTTGGGAGAGTATCTAAAAAAAAAAAATAATGACAAAGTGAGAAGATAGAAAGTTGGTACCATTATTTCCCAACACTTGAAAGTGCTTATTAGAGAATTCAAGAGCAACTCCTTCCATTATGTGCCATGAACCCAAAATATGTTTATAGATACATTGGCAACTAAACACAATCATCTTCCTTCCTCCAAGTCAAGTCCACAATCTTTAAAATGGGAAATTTCAAAATCAGTTGACAAGAAGGATTAGAAAACCTTAATAAGACTAGCTTGTTGCTTAATCTTTAGTGGCAACACACTTTACCAGAGATCATTTAATGCAAACTCTATAGATGTGTGAATGAAGAGAAAGTAAAGAAGCTTCTTAAAGAATTTCATGAGAGACTATGTGGCTAACATATGCATGATTGCACACTAGTTTAGAAGATAATGAGTATGGGGTATCACTCAATAACAATGGAATAAGATTGCATCAAGTATGTTAGGCACAACCATTCATCCTAGGTTTATGTTAATAGAAAGAATATGCATCCTCAAGAATTGCACTTATTATCAACTTCATAACTATTTCTCCATGTAGGGAATTTATATATTCGGACCAATTACCTTGAAAGCTACAAAGAGGCATAGGTTTATGTGGTTGCCATTGGTTACTTCACTACGTAGATGTATGCTATGCCATGGGAAAATGTTACCAAGGGCATAGTTGCCAAATTCCTGATGTGATTGAGATTACAATTAATATTTTCCATAAGAATATTGTCTCACACTAACCATAGATGAACAGGATAGTTGAACTAGTAAACAAATACATCAAGAAGATCATAGAGAAGATGGTAGTCACCTACAATCGTTTGGCATAAGATGTTTCCATTTGCATTGATGGCATATAGAATGATGATCCTAGAGTTAGCTACAGCAACCTTGTACTCTCTTATGTACAGAAATATAATAGTCGTCTCGATGGAAGTGCAAATCCCCTCTCTTTAGGACTATCTGAAAGAGAATTAGATGAAGATGAATAGGTATAAAGAAGGATGGAGCGACTAAATCTATTGGCTGAATAGAGAATGTGAACAGCATTCCATGTCCAATGTTATCAAAGTAGTAGTATTTGAGAAATCATCATGAAGAAATGGCTGAGAAGCTTTTTGGTCGAAGACCTATTTCTTTGAAAAGTGTTACCAAACACATAAGATTTTAGTGGAAATATGATAAGTAATATATTAATTCTATTCGAGATAGATGGGTCAAGTATGAGAGATCTTGTAAATGTTGATGCGAGAAAGCTATACTACCTTTGAATGAATAGTTTTATTGATGATTTGGTAGTTTAACTTCACCGCTGTTATATTTTGTCTTTTTGTGAATGAAGATGATATTATAAAAGGACTCATAAAAAAGGACCATT
Organism: Combretum micranthum; assembly: GCA_024138025.1. Classification (NCBI taxonomy): domain Eukaryota; kingdom Viridiplantae; phylum Streptophyta; class Magnoliopsida; order Myrtales; family Combretaceae; genus Combretum; species Combretum micranthum. Next base: position 234,961 of record JAMXBD010001810.1, on the reverse strand, counting down.
TTACCCTTGTCATTCTTTAGTGAGTAATGCTTTTCTTTTCTCACCATTAAAATTTTCAACATACTTACTTGAACTCTTGTTGTTAGCTACAAAATGGAATACTACCTATAGAAGAAAAGACAAATGAAGAAAATTTCTTACATAGAAAATTAAATAAAGTTAGCCAAAGCATGCCACTTCAATAACAATGGTCAAATTTTGGACACTTGAACTATAAGCATATTGGGAAAAGCTCAACATGAAGCATCCTTTTGCCCATAATGATGTCGTCTAAGCAGAAAGTCTCAAGCTAAGGCAACATTATTGTGACTTTGCAATCTTTCAAATTTCAAATCCTTTTATATGTGCCTTACTTATGCCCTCAGGCATCATTTTTGAATGTCTTTATTTATACATTTGATCTTATCTATCACCTCATAAGGTTATATGAGTATTTAGGGCTTTAGGTCCCAAATTTGGAAAGTTTTTTTGCAAAACATGAGGAGGCTTCTTAACAGTGCCCTCAAGCTTAGCCTATTGAGTTGTCAGCTCATGAAATGGCATAATATTCGAGTTTACAAGCTAAAACAACAAAGAGAATAAGGTTAATGAGAATAAACAAGAAAGAGCTACTATGCCAGTATGAGTATAAGTACCATGGGGGCATCACTATCCACCTATGACATGGCTATGGGTGCAAGAAGCACTTCCGATCTCCCTCTCCTCAATGTCTTCCTAGATGTATAAGCTAGTTAATTCCTTGATTCTTCACAAACATTGTTAAGATGCAAGCATAAGCAACTTATTAGCTGCCTCCTAGTTGTCTTTAGTAGCAACCTCTAAGTATAGTCATCAAAGGGTATAGTTTACCCCATCACATATCACCTACTTCACTTCTTGGCCATTAAAGTACTATCCATTGAATCCAATGTCTAGCCATCCTCTCTTATTATAGAGAACAACAGGATCACTAGAATGTTTGATTCCCTATTGCCTACCACTTTCACTTAATACCTCCCTTACTCTAATGCTTTCTCCACTTCATATGTTGCTGCAACCAACCATGCTTCCCCTTGCATTGCTACTATTGTTGTAGCCAAAAGAGCTAACCTAAATGGCGATGTCTCCATCATTGCCTCTTGTGGTAGGGGCAGAGATACCATACATCTCTAGCTTTATAAATCTCAAATTAAGATCACTAGAGAAGGTAGAAGAATAGGATTTAGTTATCCTTACTCATTTAAAAGGACTAAAAAATAATTTGAACAAGAGGAAAAAGAAGGAGAAATAATTCTATAAGGATAACAAAAATATAAAAGTTCTTGAAAGAAAGATTAAAGATAGAATATAAAGACAGTTTGGAAAATCTTAGATACTTATAAGAAAGCGAAGTAGTGAAAAAGTCACTACAAAAGTGAAAAGACACGACCTTTTGAGTCTAAAGACTTTAAATCAATTTCTTACTTAAAGTCATCCATGTTTCTAAATGTAGACTTGGATAGACCCAAATGACTGCTTAGGCTGTAGAAATTTGTACCTATATCTGTATGAACAAAATGCAATCTATCAAGTCTCCTTGCGTTTGATAGTGGGTAGGTGGTAGTAAATGAACTAAACCACATAATAAAGCTTTATGGGTTTTCATACACATAAGACAATTTTCAAAACCAAATTAGTGAAGTAACAACTATTGTTAGAAGTTTAACTACAACTTAAAAAGCTTGGGCAATACACTCCACTCATCTATTTAGCTTAAGAGGCATAAAAGTAACTTAGCTTTGTATACTCGACCCTCGGTGCGAGAATTAAGCAACAACTTGGTGAAAACTTTGCTTAATCTTACTCAACATACACCTCACTTCATTCCTAATATGTTCACTTGGAATGTAGTGGGAACCAATCTAGTATAACTCACTACTTTACCATGTTGGTCGAGCATTTTCATTACCCAGTAACTCATGTACTATCTTAAGAAAGGCTCGACAAAGATTATGCCCACTCTAACTCACCACATAGCTTGCTCTAACCTTAGCACAATTGTTTGGGGTTTTAACAAGGGCCCTACTTAGTCCAACTTATTGCTTTATGCATCTTACTCGAGTTTCTTCCTTACATAATAATCTTTGCCTCAACTCTTGAAAATCTCGACAAAGACATTGCTTACTCTCACTATTGACATATGCCTTGTTCTATCCTTATCATGTTTGTTAGGGAATATAGCAAGAACCTTGATCAATCTAACCTACTATCTTATAAAGAACTTCATGATTCATGCTTATTATTAGATTAGTACTGCTTCACTTATCCTTAGAGCATTGTGGGTACTTCGAATGCCTATAGGTTGTGGTTAGATTATACTTTGGAAGTTGAACATCCGAACCATGACTTAAATATTAGTTCACCTTTAGACCTGGAAAACCTAATCAATGCAACCTGTTCTTACCAACTATTTCTAATGAGATTCAAAGGTAAGTGTTGATATTGTTTAGCCTCCCTGAGCCCCTAAATTCAGGACACATATGAAGCTTAATCCTATAAGCCAAAAATGGACACCGCTATGTATCACAATCTAGGTGCTATCCAATTCCTACTCAATTTCTTTGCATGATATGCTTCCAACTACATGTAGGTGATAGAGATTCATGTAGACGTAGACATTACCTAAAGACCATTCGCTTCTCTCTCGTATAGGGACCTTTATGGCTTGCGAGACGAAGGAAAGAGATGATACAATATGTCTAATGAGTCATACACTTCAGACTCTCTAAAACCCTTTCTCCATTGTTTTTACATTATTTACTCTATAAGAACCCTTTCTAACTTGAGTACTGAAGTACCAATATTAGGAAAATGCATGATGCCTCTCTCACTCATGTATGTTCTTTTAGCATACTTTCACTAAACTAGTGCTCAAAATTCCATGGGATAAGGCTAAGTCCCTTATCAAAAACTAACAACAACTATAAATTTAAAATCAAACATGCTATACAAAATTTTGTTTTTCTTTTTTTAGGTAATAGTGAGATGTAATTTTTATAAAAAATATGAAAACGTGATAAAAAGATTCAACAAATGCAAATTGATCAATTTTTACGAAAGATCTATACAAATCAATATCAAATAACATTCACTTTATTAGAGATGCAAACACAACATCTCATAAGAGACAAAATATTATAGGAAATTGTAGACAGAGAACCACACTAGAGGAGAAAGTCTTCAATAGAGAATACATGCTACATGTAATATGCATGTGCTAATTATATTGTTAAATCAGTGATAATAGGTATTTTTAAAACTATTGACTATCTCTTCCATGTGTTAAAGTACGATTGGTAATTACCTACTATATGTACACAAACATGGTGTATATTTAGAGGCTCACCATAGAGCATTGATTTGCTGATTCCTAATGTGTTATAGTGGTCAACATTTGGTAGCAGCTTTGTTACCTATGTGATATCTCTATATGGATTGACATGGGTAGTTTCGCTTTGTATTGATAATGGCAATAGAGAAAATCTATACGTATAATGATTGATAACTAATGCATTGTATATTTATTTTTGGGATAATGTCATAAATAATACATAAACTTGGATAAAATATGTAATTAGGTATCTAAACTTTGAAATTTATCAATTTAATACCTAAATTTTGAAATTCATCAATTTAGTGCCTAAAAAACTTTGAAATTAAATAATTTAGCACCTGAAAGAACTTGATAAGGTACTACTGAAATGCATGAAAAGTTTTTATAGATATTAAATTAATCAATTTCAAATCTAAGTACTAAATTGATAAATTTTAAAGTTCGAATGTCTAATTGCATATTTTACCAAAGTTCAAGTATCATCTGTGACATTAACCTTTATTTATTATTATTTTTTTTTACAAGACAAATGTGAAAGGTACTTTTTGTTGAAATAAAGTCACGACCATTTTTTTCCCTAAAATATTACATGCTATACTAACATGTGTACTGAGTCATTATGAATTTAAAAATTATCAAGTTTTCTTTTAATTATAACTTTCATATTTTCTAATTTATAGTGTTATAATATTATGAAACTCCACATCCTTTAATACTATAAGTAATTCTAAAAGGTAAATTATAACAGAAGCTTTTAACGTTTGTGAATAAGTTTATTTAATGTATCAACATTTTGAGTATTAAGAAAAGATTTTTTTTTTGTTTTTTTTTGCAAAATGAATCAAATGTGATACTGACATTTTACACTATTCGTTTAAGATATTAATATTTAGGTTAGTTTTCAATTAAATTTTCTTAATTTTTATCAATACTCAATTATTAATACCTTATTTAATTCACTTTGCAAAATATTGATATCTCTTTTTGATCACTTGATACGTTGAAATCTTAAATAAATATATCCCAAAACATTATTTTTATTTTTTTAACTATTCAAAACGTTGATGCTTCGAATAAATATATCATCAAAAGTTGATATATTTTGATGTGATTTGCCATAATCTAAATCAATATGGCTACCCTAAAAAACTAGGGTTGGGGAATAATTAGTAAATTTCCAATCTTATCCTTTTATGAACTGCTTAAAAAATTAAGCGTGGTCTCTTTATTATAATTTGAAAGAAAAGAAAATCATATTAAAGCAAGACACTAATATTGTATATCATAGCAAAGGCAGATGGTCAATTGCCTAAATGAAGCGTCCCATAGAACGGGATAAGAGGGATATAAAAAATGGCATGATGACCAGGAATGTGTGGGCCTCTCCTATGATGATTTTTTGGAAAGCCCAAGTAATAATGGAATCAAAATGGTGTTAATAATCATTTTCGCTGTCCTAGATCCTCACTTTATGCACGTCTTGCTACGTAAAGAAGGAGAAGAAAAAAGGTTTTCCATTCACCGTAGGTCATGATATTACTAGCTTTGTTGTCACCGTCACTCATATTACTACAATGAGTTTTGGGGGTAATTTCACGTACGTATTAGCTTGTTCGGCCTATCAAATTACCGTTTTAGATTGTCATGAAGAAATTCCAATTTTTAATTAGGTGAAGTACAAAAAAAAGCAAAGTGATAAAAGAGTTACAACAAGTGATGAAGTTAATTATGCATGTTAAAAAAAAAAATTTATGTGTGACTATGAAAGTAGACATTGTCATTAGTTAGAATCAGACTTACATCACCGGTTCCCGATTCTAAAAATGGTGCAACTGGAACTGGAATTATGGAAGCCGGTCCAGTTCCCGGTTCTTAGGAACCACTAGTTCTCACATTTGATTCCAGTTCCAGAGGAATCAGGAACCGTGAAATAAAAAAAATAATTAAATAATTTACTTAATTTAAGTCAAAAGATAATTGCAAAATAAATTTTTAACTTGAAATAACATTGAGCCTAATAATAATTGTTAATAACCTATTAGTTAAAAGAAGATCTATAGTTATGCATTTATTTATCAAGAATCACTTGCACCTTTTTAGTTATCATGTTAGTTACATGTCATTATAAAATATTTAAGATATAAATGAGTCCTACAACACAAAAACAAGTCAAACATAGTTAAGAAAGAAAAGTTCATTTTGGTTACAAGTCTACATAAACTCAACAAAACATGATTTCAAATATATTTATTACTTTTATTGTTAATAACAATACATTAGATTCATGCTAAAATAGTTGTAAATATTTTTTAATTACATTTTTCATAATTTTCTTTTCTTTTTTCATTTTTTTTTTAATTTTTGTAGCTTAAAACTGCTGAAAACTACTAGTTTTGCCAGTTCTCTAGCCGGTTCTTGAACCGGCAATTCCAATATCATTGGGTTAAGCAGTTTTGGGAGGTAGAACCATAAGGACCCCCCAACCAGTTTGGGCTTAACATCCCCTGGTTGGTTCCTAGTTCAGGAACTGCCAGTAATGGGAGCGGTCAATTTCAGTCAAGAACTAACTCGTGATGATGTCTAGATGAAACGAAGAAGACATATCAAAGATTGACAACATCGTAGACATGGAAGTAGAAAATCTCTTAAGATCATAGTAGGAACGAGAGGGTACCGGATAGGTGGGGTATGGAGTACCATTTGTATCCTACTCTATAAGCTATAGGGTATTAGATTTGGTACAAGGATCATACCTTATTACACCTTTTCTTACCTTTATCCTATAAAACTTATAGCCTACATGGCATCCTATGGAACCTATTGATTTACTTACGAAATCTGTATTTTTTTTTATTTTCTTAAATTTTGAGTTAATATTATTTCATGTAGTTTTATGAAATTTGTATAACTACCTTAATTTTATACATTCATTATAAATAGCATATGGAAAGTAATTTTAAAAGCAACTTGTTAGTATTACAAGTTCTGCAATATGTAGAATTTACTTATGCGAGAAAGTTACAACTTATAACAAATATTTGTAGAACGTGTTTGTAGATATAGAGTTCTTGATGATAGTGGTCACACACACGTCACTTGGAACTCGCACCTGCCACATGACTTCGGAGCACTGCTAAAGAGATGGCACTTGATGACGGGATAGCTTGAAGAGAATGATAAGGGAGGGTGAATAGGCAGTTTTAGTCTCTCGAATGCAAAAGTGATAGGTAATGAAGCTTGAGTAAACCTGGCGCGTTAACGTTATAGTTCTTGAGTGATTGGGATAGAAATCACTTGAGTTATCTTATTTGATCTTTCTGAATAGAACCTCTTTGATAGAATGTTGTTTGTCTTCTCTCTCTAAAGTTGGAAATGAGGAGGAGAGATTGAGTATTTATAGGCACTTGGCATGAATAATAATGACGGTCAGAACATCTTAGTGATTGATAAATTAGATGGAGTAAGCTCAATTCAAGGTTATCTTAAATGAGCTCCCCATGGGCCAAGGCTAATATCCATCTCCTTTGTACATAAGCCTGCCTGAGAAAGGTTGAATACGACGGACCGATCTAGCGATCCCTATTCTGAGCCTATCAAGCGAAATCTCCTCGAGCTATCCTAATAAATTGAACTGGATTTGCTGGGCCTTGTCACTCAATCCATAAGTCAAGCCCAAATAAATAAATAAATGATAATACATAATTTAAGCCCATTTATAGTGTTTATATGATATTAAATAAAGTTGTAGAAATTGTAGCAGATTCCAAATTAAAAACTTTGGAGCAATTTTAATATTAATTAGTATTAGAAGATAAATAACAAATCTATATAATTTGCAAGTTCAAATATATATATATACACACACACACACACAACTATAGGTATTTTAAAATAAAAATAACTAGTGTTTTGAAAATAAAATAGTATAAATTCTTCTATAGTAAAAATTTTTGGAAGATAATTTGTAAGATAATAATCTTAAATTAAAATTGGTAGTCAAATAAGAAATGAAGTATTATTATTTATTTTGTGTATATTAACATTATTTTGTATTATTTAATAGGATAATGTCGAGCCTGGATTTTCCCACTAATCTGGTTCATTTCTCCTAACCCGATTCACATTAAACCCGAACCCATTTAACATGAATCCTCGACTAGGGGTTAAAAGAAATTTTAATTTTTGAAAACTTTTTAGAGTCGCCACCCGATATAAATAGGGAAAAAATAACAAAAGCTAGGATCAATGGGTCGGTTGATCCTAACTTAGCTACTAGTCTGCGAAAATTTGATTTGAAAAATCAACTTTTAAAACCAGATATCATGGATTCGGGGGCTAACCTATTAAAACCAAATGGTTACCACTTTTGGAATTTTAAATTTATAACCTATCCTTTATATGCTCAAAAAACTCAAATAATATATTATAACAGAAATATTTACAAGTCAAATTTTTTTATTTTTTTTATATGGTATCAACAAAACATCTTATATTTACAAAATATTTATTCACAATATTATTAAAAAAACAAAAACATTTTTTTCATTTTTTAATGTCGCCCCGCAGGTGCCTACGTACTCGCTAATCGAGATCAGACAAAACGTAGTTCTTTTAAAAAGAACTTTAATTTGTTGATCAATTTTATGTTTTTGAACTTTTCTCACTTTAAGTTCATTAAATTTTAAATTCTTGTGAAAACCATTTTTGATGATCCTATGATCTAATCAATTGATTTTTCATTTCATGAAAATACAATTTTTCTAAGTCCAAAAATCATTTTTTTTATCAAAAATTTTGGTTTTGGAAAATCCAATTTTGTCATTTTTATTTATTATTATTATTATTATTATTATTATTATTTTAATTAATTATCACATAACTTCACAACATATTCAAAATATTTTACAATATATTAAAATTATTTTTCATGCATTAAATATGCATTTCTAAAAGCAATTTATGTATAAATACATATTAAAAATATTCAAAAATATTCAAAAATATAAAAAAAATAAATTTATATGAAAAATAATTATTTTGATTTTTCTGGATTTTTCTGAATTTTTTATGAATTTTTCTGAATTTTTTACTATTTTTTGCTATTTTCTGAAATTAATTATATATAAACTAATAATAAAATAATGCGGATTGACCTGGGCCATTGGATGGAGCGGATCAGATCTGAAGCGTCTGATCTGCTTGATTGAATCTGGACCGCTGATCTGTTGATCAAATATGGACCGTCTGATTTGCTTGATCAAATCTGGACCGTCTGATCTGCTTGATCAAATCTGGACCGCCTGATCTGGATGATCAAATCTGGGCCGTCTGATCTGAATGATTGAATCTGGGCCGTCTGACCGTTGACCGTTGACCAGGGGCGGGTTGGACTTCGGATTTTCGGGTCAAATTTCGGGTCGGATCAGATCGATCGGGCGAAGAAGACGAAGTCGCGGCACTTCGAGGCTGATTCCGGCGGCTCTGGTGATCGGCGGCGGATGGGAGTGTGTCGGCCCGACTCCTGGTGCGACGGCGAATCTCCTGGAGGTAGTGGCGTGCACCCAGAACGGCGGCAAGGGGCGGCTCCGGTGGTGCTCCTCGACGGTCGTTCAGAAAAAATAAAAAGAAAATTTGCAGAGATGATTTTGATCAATTTGATCAAATCCAAGCACACTAAAACAATCAAAACTCGTTTCTAACACTGATAAAACACTCAATTTGATCCAAATCTGATCAAATCACTTCGAATTTGAAAAATTCGAATCCTAAACTCTAAATTCGAAAATTTCGAATTGAACTTATTGTATGTGTATTTCTTGCAATTGACTTGTGCCTTTTGATCCTAGTACCCTCTATTTATAGATTGTAAGCTCAATTTTACGTTTCGTATTGCTTTAGAAACGAATCGATTTTTGCCTCTTCATTTGCACGAATTTAATTCAATAATTCGTGTTTAATTTGTTTCAAACTGATGAATTGATGATTGATCTTTCATATTCTTCATCAAATCATTCAATGTGGGTAGATGAATCATCCAATTTTATCAATTCTTGTAAATCTTCATTAATGGACAATTGAATGCTTCATAAATTGTATTATTTTTTTTTATTTTTCTAGCACGAATTTTGTGACTTTTGGGTTGTTTTACACATATTGATCTTTCATATTCCATGTCTACTTTGCAATGGCATCATCAATTTCAACAATTAATGATGTTTTGTCAGTTAAAAATTGTTGCAAAGTAAGGCAAAAAGTCACTTTGAGGAATAAGATGAAAAGGCAAAAAATAAGATGATAAAAAGGCAAAAATTTGCCTTTGCTAGGGTTTGAACCTGGGTCCTTAAGCTTGAGTGTGTGTTTGGGTCAATGTGTTTAACCAATAGGCCATTTGGCCTGTGCCTTGATCACTTAGCCAACTTCATCAATACTTAATTAAGGCTTTTGGAAAAATGAGTTTAATTAAACAAAAATGAAGATTTTGTTTAATTAACTTAAAAAATTTAAGCCTTAATTAATTGGGCAAAAATTGGGTGTCTACAGATAAATACAAGATGTTCTAAAACATGTACCCTCAATATATTAGAGTACATGTTCTAGTATAGGTACAAGGTATGAAAACCCTATACCCATACCCTATCATATGAGAGCAAGTTTCACAAAATCTATACTCAGACCCTATCTTATGACCTTTAATTCCCACCCAAGTCCTACGTGGTCGAGTAGGGTCCGTGTGAGTACCTTATACAATAAGGCATTACCCGCTTACCCATGGATGACAATTTAAGGATGGAGGCAGAATCAAACAATTTAGGGATCGGATTCATTAAGTTTTATAATATTTATTCATTTATTTTTCACATTTTATTGCAACATATCTATAAATTGATATTTATCAATCAATTTAATTTAAAAAAGTGAATACATAAAATTTATATACTTTTGTTTTCAACAAAAATATACTAGAAAAAAATATTGGTATTTTATAATTGTTGGAATCCTATATATGTTTTTTTTTTTCATAATAACTGTGCATGCTTATTTAGTAAAAACTATAAGTAAAATAAAAAAGAGCAAATTTACATTAATATTAGTATTTTATAAATGTTTTTTTATAATAATTGTGCATGTTTATTTGATAAAAATATTAGAAAAAAATATTTTGAATATAATTTAGTCAATAATTGATCATTTAATAATTTGATCATATCAATTATTATAAAAAATTGTTACAAAAATCAAGTCATATAATTGGTGACATTTTACTTATACTTGATGTCATGGGACAAAACATTTGTAATATGTGTAATAAAATTATCATTTATGATATATATTACTAATAAAAGTAACATGATTTATTTAATTAAATATAGTTTTATAATAAATGAATTTGCCAATGGCATTGTAGGCTAGTGATATTTCCCTGTCTTTCAAGTGAGAGGTCACAAGTCTGAATCCCCTTCCCTCATTGTAATGGCAAAAAAAAAAAAAAAAAAAAGAATGAATTTAATGTTATTAGTTAGCATGAAAAGAAAAAAAAATAAAGTTAAAAGAGAGAGAGTATCAAACTCTTGACTGCAAAACCAAATAGGGATGTATCCTATTATACCTCAATTTACTCTATAAAATATACATATTATATTAAAGGTCATCATTTCTGAGCTTAGGAGACTGAGGCCCTAATTGCTTCCTAAATCTGTCTATGTTAACAATCTAAAATTAGAATTAAGGGTGGGAAAAAATCAATTGATTCGTAAACTGAATCGAATCGTTATGTCTTTAACCAAATATTTGGTTTTTGTTTTCAACACAATAAGGTTTGGATGAGTGAATTAAATCATTCAATTTTAAACTAAACCGAACAATCGATTGTATGTTTAAAAAATAAAACCTGGCCTCACTCTCTATCTTCAACTTCATAAAATTACTAAACTAATCCCATGTTTCTCCTTTTTACAATGCACAAACATAGCCAGAAACTAAATATGAAATAGACATGTGACTTTTGGTATTTTGTGAATTCTCATTTTTAGTGCTTAAAACCTAGAAGTTCCATCATCGCCCCCTGATTCGATATATAGATTTTGAGAGATGGAAATTGGAGTGAAGTTGTTTGAGAGTAAAACTCACTTCCACTTTCTTTTCATATTGGATTTGTTTTACGAGGTACCTTTTTATTTACTTACATCCATCCAATTAGATCCTTCACAGATTTTGGAGAAGAAACTTGATAAAGGCATATTATACTTATTTTTCATTGAACAAATAATGCTAAATTATTAGTGATTTTATAGAAATCATAAGGAATTGGTGCTTAAGTACGTTTATTGTGATATTTCAGGTTTTCAAGGACTTAAAATGCAAATACAAGCAATTGAGAGGACTTTTGTGCAACTAAGGAAATGTTAAACAATTTACACCAGCCATTGGAACAAGAAGGCTACTAGCCTTCAAAGAATCAACACTACCAGCTTACAACAACACACAGCTAGTCTTCATCAAACAATTCAACGCTGGCAAAATTTGGGTAAAGGCTGCTGGCCTACATCCAACGCTACCCCAACACAACTGGCCATCTTGCTTCGGAAATCAATTATAATTTCAAGGCTAGCCAATTTAATTTCAAGCCCGCCAGCCTTTGTACTGGCCTAAGTCCTGCACGTCTTTTTCATATTTATTCTCATCTTGTGGATCTTGTTGGAAATGTATGAAACCTGGATCCAAATTGAAGACTAATTCCTTTGCTCTTACATATAGACTAGGGTATAGAAAGTAGCAAGTTTTCTTTTTTATTTTGATTGAGGATTCTATATTGGGATCAAGTGGGAAACATCATTTGTACTTGGATATAAGAATGAGATTTTCTTAACAAGGTGATTTCGTTCTTTTCTTATATTTATTTTTTTGAATGGTGTTTAATGCTTGTTCCTTTTGTCCTTATTTAGGGTTTTGAGTTTATGATTTGAATTGTCTAGTTGTTGGTTTCTACAGATGATTGAATTGTTGCTTATGTTCATGTTATTGATGATAATTTACTGAACATGTATTTTGGCTTGATCTTGGAATGCATGTGTAGGTTAGGATTGCAATTGAAAAATTCCATTCTAACCAATTCTATGATTATCAAATCTGGATTTCAAATCTCATAGGGATATGGATTGCAATTCAATTACGATTTGGTAAATTAGAAAAGATTAATCAATTAATCACTTTCTTAGGATTAGGGAAAATTTGTTGGTTAGTTAGGGTAATCATTTTCTTTGTGAAAAAGAGTTTTTACTTGATTGATTGAAAATGCTAAACTCGTTAGCAATTTAGATCTGCAAGTGTATTTTTGGTCAATGGCATACATTCAATTGATTTTCAAATCTTTGGGCTCTAAACCTAATCCAATTATAGGTGTTGGAAATCTTAAATTTCTTTGTAGTTTAATTTTATCTAAATATCCAAAAATATAATATTTTTGATCTGCCTAGCTATAATTAGGACTAATATAACTGAGCGCTAGTCCTCACTTCTTATGGATACGACTCAGTACTCACCAAAAATTTTATTATTGTACATGCACCTAATACACTAATTGTAAAATATTTACGCTGTTAAAAGGAATTTAAAAAGAGCAAAAAAAGAGTTTTAAAAAGGATATATAGAAAAAGCATGATCATTTTTCTCCGCCATTGCTAGGCAGTAATTGGTGCTAACTTCAATTTTTAGGACTTTCGTAGAATAGGCCTTTTATTGAAAAAATGTAAAAAAATTGCAAAATATATATAAAAAATTTATAAATACTTTCATTATTTTGTAAATACTATTCTTTGTTTATTTTGTATATTTCTACTCGTTTCTTTTTCTCTTTGTGGGTACTTGAAGTTTTTGTTGAACACCATGTCTATTAACGAACTTTTGAGCTAAAGATAAGATATGGGTGATCCACAAGCACCTGCCTTCCCATATTGTTGTACTGAGAGCTTAGAACAAAGATATTATCATTTAGACAATATGAGGGAGAGCCTTTGTCAAATGCTTGGGGAAGATACCACAATTGATGCTCAAATGCCCTTACCATGAGTTCCTTACTTGGTCTCCATTGTTAGTATTCCTTAATGGAATAGAGATTCATGATAGGATGATGATACGGTCGGCTGCTAAGAGCAATTAATAAGAATGCCGGTGGAAGAATTAAAAGGAAGCCAATACACCGATTCATATGATTCTCCTTTAGTAGTGTGTTTGTAGTGTAATGGATTACATGAAAGCTCTCAATGTCAAGGTGATATGCCTTAAATTGATCCCAATATGTTAACTCAAGAGTATCACCACACTTATGAGACTCCAAATCAAGAGAATACTGCTTCATCTTTTGAAAATCTAGTTACCCTAGCTCCAGGAAAAGAGAAATGTATTGAAGAGAGTGTGAGGGATTTAGAGTAGAAATGGGAAGAATAATTTGAGAAGCAACAAGCTATTATAGAAACTGGAGACACATGTAGCAAATCTGATAGAATTTGTATCTTCTATATTTCTACTTGCTAATTCAAGTGAAAATTGGGAGCATCCTAATGAAGAGGAAAAGGGAACCCCATTTGACCCTCAAAGGCATCATGAAGAGAACAAAGAAAGAGTTGTGTCCGATACAAAAACCGAAGAGTACTTCTCCAGTGGTTAAAGAGGTTAAAGCAAATGAAGAAAAACCAACTTGGAAAATAGTTATAAAAAAGCTTGCAAATCTGACTATTGAGGGGTTTGAGAAGTTAGGAAAGCAAATTGAAGGTATTGTAAAACTTTCTACCCCAATTGAGCTAATAAATGAGATCAGTGCAGAGACAAGCAAGCCAGTTGAGAAAGAAAAGACTTTGGCTTGTACATCGAATCAAATGGATGTGGTATAAGAGAAGCACACTCCTGTAGTTACCGAACCCACTGTCAAATATTTTGTGCCACCATTCCTTCTCTAGGACGAACAAGAAAAAGGAAAGAAGATGAAGAATATGAGAAATTCCTTGAGATGATTAAGAAGCTTGATATCAAAATTCCCTTAGCTAATGTCTTGGAGCAATCACCTCAATACAAACTATTTTTGGAAGAGGTAATAGTAAGAAAAGGAACATAATGTGAGAGAGATGGTCATGTTGACTCTAGCAGCATTGAAAGCCTTAAAGGATGCACTTCCTCTAAATATGATCAAGGAAAACTCACTTTGAATTGCACCATAAGGGATATTCAATTTAAGAATGCATTTTGTGATTTAGGTGTAAGAATCAATTTGATACCTTTTTTTTTTTTTGTAGTGAAATGTTAGGATTGGGGGATGCAATTAAGCAAACTAAGATGACAATTCAGTTAGCTAATCGTTTTATTAAAAGACCAAGAGGAGTAATTGAGGATGTGTTATTGAAAGTGGACAATTTCATATTTCCTATGGACTTTGTAGTATTAGATATGGAAGAAGATCCAGAAATTCTCTTTATTCTTGGGCACTCATTCATGGCCACTGGTGGAGTTGTAATTGATGTGAAAAATAGTTAACTGGTGCTGAGGGTTGAAAATAAAAAGTTAAATGTGAATATCATGAAATGCTGGAAAAAGAACCCTGAATCCACTAAGGCTGACATAATACCTAAAATTCAAGAGTATAAGTTTGCAAAAAAGGAAGGGTGAAGACAAGAAGACTAGTAATATTTGATCCTCTTGAAGAAGAAGTCAGAAAGTCAGGCTTGGGACTATAGAACAAGTGAGATGGGAGGCAACTCGCCAATCTCTTTCCTCTTTGTTAATATTTTTCTTTTTTTTTTTTTTCTATGTACTTTGATGCTTTTGCCTTTTTTGTGCAGATGAGAGAACAAACATGAGCTAATGATCATGATTTTAGACCACAAGAGCATGGGCTTCCAAGATGGATATAATTAGAAAACCTTCTCTATTACTATATGATTGGAACTCAAATTACTTTAGTTTTCTTTTTCAAAACTAGGGAAGTACTTTTTCATTTTCTCTTATTATTTTGAATTTTATTTCTTTCCTATTTTGAGTTGAATGAGGAACAATGGGAAATTATTCAATCTAAGTGTAGGGAAAGGGATAATGTGATATAGAGAATGAAGTTGAGTATAAACTACTAATGTTTGAGTTTTTTTCTTAATTAGTTGAATATCTATCAATTGTATTGTACCTCTACCTTTAACTTATTTGTGTCCTAAAGCATATGGCAATTTTAGGCCAAATTTTTTTCAAATTTTTGTGATGAATCTGGAGATATGCTAAATGTTGTTGATATTATCTTTGAAATGCGAATTGACATGCTTAGGTGGCTTACTCACCTAGATTGTTATGATTAAATACTTGTGAAATTAAGTAGTGAAATCTTTAAGGAATAATTTACTTTATTTAGCTTTAGAATTGGAGATTGAAAGTAGGTGAGTCTTCAGTGACAAAAAAACAGGTTAGTGATAGGGAAATTTAGCTTATATATATCTTTTGAGTTATTTGAGAACATTTCAAGACTAGTGAAAGAGGTAGAAGGAACTCTTACTTAGTCCTCCTTTATAAAATTAGGTCTAAGTTTGTTGTAGCATTCAAAGGAAAAAAAAGAAACAAGTATAGCATTTACTCCAATGACTCAGGTAATTGGTCAAGAGTATTCAAACTTTAATATTAAAGTGAGGAAGAGCCCGTAGAGGTCGTGAAAAACCTGGTCACTTGGGTGATGAGCCCAAATATGCTGACTAATGAACTCACTATGACGAGAATGGAGGAAGGCAAAAGTTTAATACTTGAACTTTGAAAAAAAAAGGAAAAAAAACATGCTTGTATGAACCAAACAATGTGAATGCAAAAGCACCAAGTAAAATAACACTAAATAAAGAGGGCGAAAATTCGGAAATAGTAATATCACATGCTTTCACTCTATATTGCAAAGATTCTATGCCTGTTAATATCTAGTGAAGTTCAAATGGTTATTTTTCCCTTAATGCATTGACTATTTACTTTTGGACAAAAGGTTCTTTTACTAAACACAGTGATTAAAGTTTGTTTTGTCTAGATTAGCTCCTAAATTTTGATTGTAGTAATCTAATTACACGTGCCTAGTATGGTAATTGCGGTAGGCACTAGAATTGCAAGTCATGAACTGTCAAAGAAAAGATGCTTGAATCCATGAGAGTCAAAATTTTGTACCCTTAATTATAGATTTCTCTTTTGGTTTTATTTATTTTACTTGAGGACAAGCAAAAGTTCAAGTGTGGAGGAGTTGATAAAGGCATATTATACTCACTTTTCATTGAATAAATAATGCTAAATTATTATTGATTTTATTTAACTCATAAGGAATTGGTGCTTAAGTACATTTATTGTGATTTCAGGTCTTTAAGGACTTAAATGCAAATACAAGAATTGCTAGAGGAGTTTTGTGCAACTAATAAATGTAAAAACAATTCAACAATTGACACTAGCCATTAAAACAAGAAGGCTACTAGCCTTCATCAAAAACAGCCAACACCGACCTTTAAAGAATCAACACTACTAGCTTACAACAACATGCACAGCTAGCCTTCATCAAACAATTCAACGTCGACAAAATTTAGATAAAGGCCGCTAGCCTTTTAGTTGGCCTACATCCAATGCCACTCCAGCATAGCCAACTAACTTGCCTCGAAAATCAATTTTAATTTCAAGGCCATCGGTCTTGGTGCTAGCCTAGGTCATGTGCGTATTTTCATATATAGTCTCATCATGTTGATCTTATTGAGAATGGATGAACCCTAAACTGAAATTGAAGACTAATTCTTTGCTCAAAGACATAGATTAGGGTATAGAAAGTAGCAAGTTTTCTTTTTATTTTGATTGAGGATTCCACACCAAGATCAAGTGGGAAACATCACTTATACTTGGATTTAAGAATGGGATTTTCTTGACAAGGTGATTTCGTTCTTTTCTTATATTCATCTTATTGATAATCAATAGAGTAATCATTTTCTTTAGGAAAAGGAGTTTTTACCTGGTACTTGATTGAATGAAAATGTTAAACCCATTAGCAATTTGGATCTGCAAGTGTATTTTTGGTTAGTAGCATACATTCAATTGATTTTAAGATCTTTTGGCTTTAAACCTAATCCAATTATAGGTGTTGGAAATCCTAAATTTCTTTGTAGTTTAGTTTTATGTAAAAATCCAAAAATATAATCTTTTTGATCTGCCTAGCTACAATTAGTACTAATATAACTAAGAGTTAGTTCTCACTCCCTGTGGACATAACTTGATACTCACTAAAATTTTACTATTACATACGTACCCAATACACCGATTGGTATATATTTACGCTGTTAAAAGGAATTTGAAAAGAGCTAAAATAGAGTTTTAAAAAGGATATATATAGAAAAAGCGTGATTAAAACTCGATTTCTCTTATGTTATCTCGTGTTTGTTTCACGAAGTACTTTTTCACCTTCATTCCTTTAATTAGATTCTTTACAAATATTTATGGTCTACAACTTTTATTGAAACGTAACAACAAGAAAGGATCATATTATCTTCTAAACTTTTATTGTGTGAAAGTGTTATGGTTCAAACTATAAATTAATATATCCAAATAAGGGGAAATTTCACCAAAAGAACACCACATGGCATATTCAGTGCGATAAAAATTTGATTTTCTATGTGTAATTTGATTTCACATATGTGGCTCTCTTTCATTTTAATGGATTTCCAGGTTAGATAATTTTAAATAAGTATCAATATTTTGAATGATTAAAATAAAATTCATAAAATATCAAATAAGATATTAACATTTTAAATTGTTAAGAAAATAAATCTAGGTTTTTAATGAGTAGCAAATAAACATAAAAATAGATCCTTGCTTGCACCATCTTATATAACATTGAATTTTTTTTAGCTATTTGAAATGCTAGCTGTTGGTGGGTGTCGAATCGACAAAAATAAATATTTATATTTAACCTACTCTAAAGATTTGTAATAAGGTTGAGCAGGATCGTTTCCACAGGGAACTAGTAAAAATCTTTTTCTATCAAGATTGAGAAAAAAGAAAAATTGGGTTGGGGGGGGGGGGGGGGGGGGTGGTGTGGGGGTTTGAAATCAAACAATTAAATAAATTCTATATCTAAATACGAAGATTCTATATTAGGAAAATATCCAACCAAAGTCTTACCACAATTCAATTCTTGGGATTGATCATTGACTCAAATATTGTTGTTCCTTTATTGAATAGATTGGTTATGATTTTCAACACGCTCTGAAAATCTATCTTTCCTTAATGATTCGATAATCAAGATAAGATCTTGATTATTTCCCTAATTGATTAGACAACCCTAAATACGCTCTTAGGATTTAATCTATCAATTGCTTTAAGAAATAGAGAGACTACCAATCCTAATCAACAATCCAAAAGCATGAATCATTTAAACTAGATCATATTTCACCACAACACAAAATCAATCATCTGGTTATAATTAATCGTGTTGTTTCATCACATATATTAGAAAGATCATACAATTATGGATATGATTTCCTAATTGATTGATTATTGTTTGTTAATCATACAACCGGATCCAAAGTTGCAATCAATAAACATACAATAATAACATATAAAGCAGATGAAATATGAATACTCAATTTAAGAACAATATAATAGAACCGTTTTGATCTCACAATCCGTCTTGAATTGAATATGTAGCAATCCTTTGGCTAGATTTGGAGCTTAGCCACTCATGATCCTTAGAATTCTCTCTAGGGTTTGTAAGAAAAGAATAACAAATGATATCTCTCCCATGGAATGAAAACCCTAAAAGATATATATATACAAAGTGGGCAAATGAAAGGTCATCATTCAATATAGGTTGGCAGTTATCCAGAAACGCCGGCGGCTTTCTTCATGAATTGGTCAGCGTAAGTGATTTACGCTGGTGAAAACCTAGGATCGCCGCCAGCTTAGCAGGCGGCTTACATTGCTTGCTCATGTTCAGAACCAAGATGGCCGACAGCCATTGAATATAAGCTGGCGGCCTTTCCTTGTTTGGTGAAATCCAGAGTTACAAAGGTTGGCAGCCTTTATCCATTGGCAGGCGGCCTACATATAATGTTCAGCGTCCAGAGACGAGATGGCCGACGGCCTAAATAGATACGCTGCCGGCGTTCCTTCTTCAATTTGTTCACTGGCGAAATTCAAGATACGCTGGCAGCCTCTTCAATCCTTCTTCAGCCTTTGTATGTTTTATATTAAACGTCGATGAAATCCAACAAAGGCCGGTGGCTTAAGTCCATGAATGGCCGGCCTATCTTGCTGATTTTTGCTCCTTGTATATATTTTACTACAATCTTGTATTATTTGCTTCTTTTGGATTCAAAGACCTGATATTCATATAAATCACGATTAAGTACCGATTCCATATAATTTCTACAAAATTAATAACAATTAATCCAAATTAAACTAATAAATTATTGAGTAATATTCATCTTAACAGCTGTCCATTTTATGAAACATTAATTCACTTCTTTAACTATTTGATATGTTGATATTTTAATTGATCTAATCTCCATATATTAATATTTGCTCATATGATCTAGCTATCTAAATAATTTTGTTTGAGTTCAAAAACTTTTGAATCGAAATGTTCACTTTCGTTTTTGAAGAAAAGTAAATAAATAATGTGAAAGAAAGCACCGTACCTCACCCATCATTATCTAGAATTACTTGAAGGAGAATCACCATTCTCAAGGGATATTCCCTAAAAGTTGCTAGAGGAAGAGAATAATAGTTATTACAATAGTTGAAAATAGCTAATTTCAAGCAAATATGGCACATACACAGAATTAGGAACGAAATCAAATGATTTTTGTAACAACTAATTGTTCATTTTGTGGAGGAAAAATTAGGATTTGGGAGAAATTGACAACAATAACGAATAACAACGAATCAAGATTTGAAGAACAAGAAGAGGTAGCACACACATGACCCTATAGATTATTTCATTTTCATTAGGGACAATTACAAAGAGGATCCTAGTCAAGTGCAAAAAGGCTATCCAAATTTTCAAAGGATGGTTTTACCATCTTGTAAACTTGAAAAAAAAAAAAAACGAATTGTAAATTGTTGATGGTCTAATCTATAATAAGGTCATTCAAACCAAGTTCAATCCATAAATGAATTAGATCGTTCACTTTGGCTAAGGCCTCTCACCAAAAGCAACATGAGGTCCCACCTAGGCATCCATCACTTTTGCTTGGAACGTAATTGATCCCTTTAGTGCTTTGTCTCCCTCTCACTCAACACCTCTCAGCATATATTCCTCGGTTAGGATCGGCACACATGAAAGTGGAAAAAAGGGTTTAGGCCGCTTACTGTCTACTCTCCCATGATCCCACAATGCATTCAACCATTATGAATCAGCCAACTATAAATAAACCTCTACCATCCAAGGAAATGGCAATGTTGCATACACCATTCTTTGTCCATATGGTTTATTTGCCTATCACTATGATTGCTGACTTAAGTTCTAGAGTAGTAACATCCAGCATGAATTCCTATTTTGCAAACCCACCATTATAGCAATCTAAGCCCAGATTCATTATATCTAATTTCTATCAGATTCAAACTAGCAACAGAAATAATCCCTAAAGCACCATTAAAGGCACAATTTTTTTAGGTTTGAACAACAATTTAGGCGTTATTTTTGCATATTTCAAAATTATGCAAAGTCTTATGGTTTTTATGTTGCTTTTTTAGTTTGTTCAGCTTACCTTGTTGCTTGAACATTTTTTCTTTTCCTTTTTTCAACAGCTAACTATTATAATTTAGGATTATTAGTATAATAAACTAGTTCTAATTTTTATATAGACCTTAAATTTACATTAGGATTTGAGGTTAGGACAAAACCATCACTATGACCTTCAAGCAACGTATACGAAGTTAAATCTAGATGTTGGTTTATAATTGCACCTAGTTCAAACATGCAAACTTATGGAAAAAAAAGGGTCTTTTATCAACTATGATGTAAGTAATCTTATAAAAAGTGGCAAAGTAAGCAAGTTAGCTTAGCTTTATCTATCATTGAAATATAATTTTTCCCTGCAAGCGAATATTTATAAATAAATGTGCTAGTTATTTAATATACACAACAAAATCCTCTTGAACCATAAGGTGATTTTAATTAAGTATTTTCTGGTTTGATTCCTTAAGTGAGAGCTACAAAATAGTAAAGTTAGCTTAGAAATTTATTAATGATTTTGATCCTAACCTTACTAATTCAAATTGCGATGTTTCATGCTAGGATCTTAGATAGCTTGAACTTGGCATGTTTAGTTTTATTGTCATTTGGAGATAGATGAAGTGTCGGTGAGATGCTCTTCTAAACTATATTATGAAACTTTTGTCAGTTGTAATGAATAAACATCACAATCTTAACACCATTATGGGAGTGTGACACTTGTTAGTTGCTTCTAGTAAAAGAAATCACCATAATACATATTATATGAAAAAAAGTTACCAATATCTAACATGAAATCTCCTCTCGAAGATGCTATATGCGTATTCTTATAAAAATTACAGTTCACAGATGCTATTTTGTAAAACTTATACAGTGGAAAGATCACATTCCACAAATATGATTTTCCCTAGAATAACAAAATTGCATCATGGACATTATATGGTGCAAAATCACATTTCATAAATGGGATTTGTTGGCATAACAAAACAACTACTTTAAAATGGTAATTAATTTGACACATGTTTGAGTAATTAACTTCTCTAAATGCTTTAAAAAAATTAGCATTATAGTGTCCATTTACTTAGTCATGTTTTGATTGATCCAAGTGATTGTGGGTAACATTAATTAGCTAAGTTTTTTAGTAATTACAAATTAAGCTAGTCTAGGTTAATTCATTTAAGGTTAATGTCAGGAAAGGTAACTGAGCTTTGATGTAAAATGTGTAATTAACTACCTATACTTCGCTTGATTAATTTAATACCTCTTTCTACTTTTTATGTTCATTTTTTGCACCTCTCATAAGCTAGCTAACTCTATTATCCTAGATGGTGATATGAAAAAAAAAAAAATGACATATGGCAAGAGAGACTTGAATAAATCATTATTACATTTGAAATTATTATTATTTTTTAAAGTTTTTGAAGGTTAATTTCGATTGCATGAAAATAGAATAAATAAATGAACTATGAAAAAATTATATAGTGCACAGAAGTCTCTTCCCAAAGGATATCATCATCTTTATTGACACTGACGATTCCTTCGCCCAGTTTATTGATAAGAACTTACATCAAGCATTATCTAAAATGATTCTATTTGCTTGGGCATCTCTTATTTGTCCACCACAATCAGCACGAGACATATTTCCCTAGTAAGACAATAGAGGAGGACGACACCATCTACGATGAGAACATCATACCACATTACATGAATCTCTTCATAAATGATGATTTTAGGATTTCATTGGTTAGATCCTATAACATTGTTGGATTGTTTAGAATTCCTACCATAGTGGTGGCTTCATTATGAATGCCTATAAGCAAATCAGAGAGAGCGTTATATTTAGAAGGTAGTGGCAGCAGTAGGGTTAGGGTTTGTTTGAGCACATCCTTCATAGTATAGTACAAAATGCCTTTAAGTCCTATTGAATTCACATTAATTTTATGGTTTGATATGTAAGGGTTTGTTCGTTGGTGAGGTTAGGGTTTCAAATCTACACCTTTTAGGGTTGTTAAATTGAGTTCTCAACCTAGTTTTCAATTATGTTCCTCTCACCTTCCACCTAACTTGCTTTGCCCATAATCATTTGTATTTAATCAAAATTTTCATTTGCTTTTCTCTTTTGTCTGTTAATTTAACATGGGATAAAGGATGTCAAATTTATTTGATTTTTTGAATTAAAAAATTATATTTTCTTTTTCTAAGCATAAAAATGATTTTTTATGTCTCTTTTGCCACGTGTAAGTTATTCCTAAGTTTGTATTGCTAACTACGATAATAGAGTTAGTGAAGTTAATAGAGGTACTTGTAAAGGGGCTAAAAAATATATTATTTATTTATTTTGACTTGACTCATGGGTTGAATAGTAGGGCCAAACAAGTCCAATTTAATAATTGAGATGGCTTGGGGAGATTTAACTTGATGGGCTTGGAATAGGGATCGTTCGATAGGTCTGTTGTATCTAACCTTTTTTAAATAGGCTCATGTACATAGGAGATGACTATTGACCTTAGTCTATGAGGAACTCTATCTCATCCATTAATCGCTAAGATGATCTTATTGTTGTTATCTATGTTAAATATCTATAAATACTCAGTCACTCTTCATTTTTGACTTTTGTAGAGAGAATCCTCCTGAAAGATCAAATAAGGCAACTCAAATGATCACCACTCTAACTTGCTCAAAAACTATAAGGTTGACTCGTGGGGTCTACTTAAACTCTCTTACTTATCACTTTTGCATTCAAGACACCAAGATTGACCACTCCTCATTCTCGTCTTTCTCTCCAAACCATCTTATCATGAAGTATTATCTACTTAGTAGTACTTTGAAGTCACGTGCAAGGCACAAGATTCATGTGACATGTACATGACCACTTTAGGAAGAATCTTGCCTCTACATTTTGGCTACTCCATTAGGGACTTAAGGAATTTGATACATCCGTGATGACACCTCTAAGAAGAAATCCAAATAACTTTAATGATAGCATAAATCAAGATGTTGACAACACCACCCTTAAAGGGGTTGAATAAATCATTTCAACACTAGAGAATACCACTCCTAATATCAATGCCATCCTTCCTATCAAAATATAAGATGCTACCCTTGACAATATATAGATAATGTGTGTTATGCATTAGAATAATGCACAATCAAAGCGCCCCCTCTTCATCTTAGCCAACTCTCTCCATTGCAACTAGCTAACTCTCCAACATAGCTACTACAGATAGTAGTCAAGTAGCAACCAACATTTGAAGTTGGGAATGACAAAATCTTGCTTGTGGGTCATCATCACCACATGTTTCCTTTTATACCACTTTGGATGAGATCACCTTAAGTCTAGGCACTACCTTAGGATCTTGACATCTATACTTTAAGCTTAGGAAATGCCCTAACATCATGGCCTTTGCGCCTTAAGCCCAAGCATGCCTTAGAATCTCAACATCCATTAGTTAAAACCAAACAATGTCCTAACATCGTGACCTTTATGCCTTAAGCTCATTCACTACACCAACATCTTGGCTTCTATGCCTTAAGCCTAGGTAATGCCTTGGCACAATCTTGGCTTTACACCTTAAGCCCAGACAACACCTTGACATGATGGCTTCTATGCCTTAACCCTCAAGCTTGCATTGTACATGATTATCATTTTAGAGTCCATACAAGATTTAGGACTTCATAAAACAAAATGTAAAGGGGCTCAAAAATATTTTTTTTACTCATTTGGGCTTGACTTTAGGTTGTGTGACAGGGCCCCTGGTTCAATAATTAGAATAGCTTAGGGAGATTTGGCTTAGTAGGCTCATAACATGGATCATTGGATCGGTTCGCCTCATCTATCTTTTCTTAGGTAGGCTCATACAAAAAAGACATGACTATTGGCCATGGCTCATGAGAAAGTTCATCTCATCCAGTAATCATTAAGATGACGTGACGATCATCATCTATGCCAAGTGCCTATAAATATTTAGTTACTTCTCCTCATTTTAAACTTTTGAAGAGAAAACCATCTAGGAAGATCAAATAAGAGAGCTCAAATGATTATGACTCTAACTTGCTCAAGACTTGTAAGGTTAACGTATGAGTTTATCTTACCTATCACTTGCGTATTTGAAGCACCAAGATTACACGTTCCTCATCGTTGTCATTCTCTCCAATCCATCTAGTTCTCAAGTGTCATTTCCTTAGTAACAGTCTAAAGTCACATGCAAGACACAAGATTCATATAACACGTGTGTGATCACTTCGGGTAGAATTCTGCCTCCATAATACAAAAAACGAGCACAAAAAGTGATTAGGGGCATGAAATTGGTCAAATAAAATTAGGTGATTAATTACATATTTTGTCAAAGTTTAACTACATTTCGTGACATTAACCCATTAATTCATGGTAAATCATATTTTTTAGAATCAAGGTCATGAATGGCACTTGGATTTTTGCAAAATATATACAAATAGGTACATGAATTTTTAAATTGGTCAATTTAGTATTTAAAAGAACTTTTCATGCACATCAATAAAGCATTCTCAAGTTATCTAATATCGTCAGCTTATATAGCATTTTTAATCAATACTATTTAGTGTACACAAAAGTTTTTTATATACTAAATTGATTAATTTCATCTATTAAATTGATTAATTTTAAAGTTTAAGTATCTAAGAGCAAATTTTGTCAATGTCAGATTCCATTTATGACATATATTCATTTTTTAAAATCAATATAACAAAAAACAAGGGTCTTGTCGAGCCTGGATTTTGATTTCCGGTTCAATTTCCTTTAATCCGATCTATACTAAGCCCTAACCCATTTAATATAAATCATCGACTAAGAATTAAAGGAAATTTCTAATTTTGAAAATTGTTTTGGAGTTGCCACCCGACTAAAGTCGGGAAAAAATTAAATTAGGACCATTGAGTAGGTTGAATCCTAATTTAGCTATTGATATGCTAAAAATTGTTTTTTAAAACAATAACCAAAAATTCGTGGGTCCGGAGACTATCTTATCAAAACTTGAATGGTTACCACCTTTAACTTTTTAATTATAAATTTTTCACTAAAATATTCTAAATTGTATTCCTATATGATATTTACAATATATATATATATATATTAATTTTATCAATATTCACAAACCAGTCGATTTTATTAAATTTTACAAATAAGGCAACTAATTTACATGCAGTTAACATAAAGATATCAATATTTACAATATCATTTCAACTTTATAAAAATATTTTTTTTTTATATTTTAAGTCATCTATCAGGTGCCTAAACACTGGCTATTTAGGATTAGATAATGCATAATTCTTTTATAAAATATTAATTTTTTATTAATGTTATATATAAAAAGAAAGTCTTTTCACTTTAAATTCATTAATTTTTTTTAATTTTGTAAAAGAAAATGATTTCTTTATTGTGAACCCTAAATCTACCAAGTTAAGTTTTTTACGATTTATGAAAACTCATAATTTTTATGTGGCAAAAGATTTTGAAACAAAAATTGACATATCATAACAAATCAATTTAATCTAGGATTAAGGTTCCCATGTGAATAATCAGTATCAAATATTCTATTTCTGACAAGGCAAGATTATGTAAATATATTCATCAACATGATTAAATATTATTATAACAAAAGATTGGTTTGGGTTTTTTAGAACTCAATGAGTCTTAACTAAAATAAATTACATCTCTCTTATACAAGTACGGATACATATTGACAATAAAAATTAATATTGAAGAAAGGCTGATGATTACCTGAAGTCCACGAGAATCCTTAAGACCTGAAACATTTAATATTAGTTATAAATAAATAAATTCTTGTAAAAAATACAAAAGAAAACAAGTTAGTAAAAATCATTGAAGAATATAAAAAAAATACAAAATATTCATACATACTAAATCATGCACGGTAATATGAAAAATGCAAATGTGAGGAAAAATAATTTTTACATTTTTATGGTTGCCTTGTAGGTGCCTACGTATGTGCTATGCCGGAATCAAACCATCGTACTTCGTTTAATTTTATAAAACTTTAGTTTGTGGATAGATTTTAATTTCCAAAAATTTTCATGTTTAAGTTTTTTATCAAATTTATTTTATTAATGAAAAATCCTAGAATGCCTAAATTTAAAGGTCCAATTTTAAAAACTCTAATACAAGTCCTGATTTTTATAAAACATCAAATTAATGCAGTTTTTATTTACGAAAATATAGCTAAGTGATAAAATAATTTTTCATGAGTGAATGTCGCTAATTGTACCTAATATATGGGAAAATACGAGTTTGAGAAAAATATGCTAAACATGTAGTACGATGAAACTTTATAGAAACATAAAATCCAAATATAATAATTAAACAATACTTTATAATACACACATAAATCATTCAAATCACAAACTATATCCTGGAAGGACCAATTCATTATTAACTATAATACATCATGGGCACATAGCATAAGAATTGTCTAATTACAGTGGTCTTTACATTACCCATAAAATATTAATGCAAATAAAAGAGGGCAAAAGAAGAACCACAAACTCGGATCGGCTGGTGGTACAAAGGATGCATGGATCATAAGGATGCGTGAGTTAGCGACACAGTAGGATCCAAGTCCAATGGCGGTCTCAATGTTTCCAGACTCTAATTTGTGGTGCAATTGCAATGTTCATGCTTGAGTTGCCACGTCATGTCGGGTTCCGAACATTCGGGTTGGTGCATGAAGTCGATGTCTGGTGTGGGATTTGCGAGTTAAGAGGTGGTCAAAGATGATGGGTTTAAGTTGAGTCGACTCACGATGAAGAGTGGCCGAGTTTGACTTGGTGGTTTGATGAACGGAGGTTGAAAGAGGAAGGAGATGGGAGCTTGAAGGAGGCTGGCGTAGAATCGTGGAGGCTATTCTGGGTTCATAGTTGGCGGCATTGGTGGGATTGATGGAGAGAGTCCAATGATGATGGTAGTGGTGTTCGAGAGAGCGAGATGGGCACGAAGATGGAGATTCGATTGTCTGAATGCTGTCCTCTGCTCTTTTTTTTATAGATCAAATAAAGATAAGCATGAAATCATTCAAATCATTTTTTATGGAGCTCAATCCCGAACATACATATCTACTTCTAATTTTAATGATAATTTTAGATAGATTTAATCAATTTGTTATCTTAAATCCTAATCTCTTTTTGTTTTTTTGATTCGTTTCCATCTTCTTTAAAGTAAATCCATTACATATCTAGATATGGTTTGAATAAGATTCATGGCTAAATTGACAAATCCAAATCCAAACCATGTTAATTAGTAAGTGTATCTTTTCTTCGTGTGTGTATCCATATACATAACTTCTAGAAGTTAAAACAATCCAAATATCTTTCATTATATATTTATTTCTTAATTTTCTTGACTTTCTTATTTTTAGGGATGTTGTGTATTTTAATTAATTATTTGCTTCTTTAATTTTCTTATAATATTAGTAAAAATGGGGTGTTTACAACTGCATCTATTTATGGTGAGATTTGTTAAAATTTTACTACAAAGACTAAGTAAACCCCATTTTGCTGTAATAAGATCCACTTATCTGGAGATCATGCTCTATTGGAGTCCATTATCCTTCCTGACGAGCTTCTAGAGCTAGTGGGTGTAGAACTTGATTGTGCCATTTAGGCTAATATCGAGTCAGTGTTTCTTTTGAGTGCTTATTGGGCTAATGATTTCTTGATTTGGGTGCTTCTAACTAATTTGATTGCTTCTTTAATGATTTTGGGTGCTTCTCGAGCTAACAACTTGGGTGTTTGCAACAACTTGTGTGCTTCTTGAGCTAATAACATGGGTGCTTCTAATGATTTGGGGTGCTTCTTGAGCTAACAACTTCGATGCTTCCCATAAATTG
The DNA here is from genome assembly GCA_024138025.1 of Combretum micranthum. NCBI lineage: Eukaryota > Viridiplantae > Streptophyta > Magnoliopsida > Myrtales > Combretaceae > Combretum > Combretum micranthum. Next base: position 206,022 of record JAMXBD010001810.1, on the reverse strand, counting down.
GATACTTCTTGAGCTAACAACTCGGATGCTTCCTATAACTTGGGTGTTTCTTGAGCTAAACTTTTACTATTTACCTGAAAAAAAGATCTTTTGCAAGAGTGTGTTTATTAAATGTCTTACCAGGTTCTTATAGAAATCCCTAAACAGTTAGACCATTTGTCGAAGTCCATTCATCACTAGGTTCATTTCATCCAATTAGGCTATCTCCAAAGTAGTAACCCCTCTTCGTAATTGATGTTTTCGAAATCTTTCATTAATCCATGCCTTTGCTCTATTGGGCCCTTTGACTATTCCCCTAAAATGAGTATTTCCATCGAAAAGACTAAATTATAGGGTATCAATATGTTTTATAACTTTACTAATTGTTCAATTTACTACATGTTGATGTTTTAAAGTGTATAGGAGATATAAGAATAAAGAAGAACTTATCAATCAGGGTAATTAGTCAATGACTACTCCTATGATTGATGATGGCTAAGGATATCTTTTTGTTGACAGATAACAAAAAATAGACCATGCATAGACAAAGTAATTAGCAAATTTCTGAACTTGATAGAATTTCCATTAATTTCTCAAACATAATACAACTTGACAACATCAGAGTTTACAGGGTCTTTCACATCTGGACCATCTATACACGTTAAAATCAATGCTCCATCAGGTAACACATTCTTTACTATATATGGAACCTCATAGTTAGGGGTAAACTTTCCTCTTGGATCTTGCATGTTTGGTAGCACTTTTCTCAATACTAGGTCTCCTTCCTTGAAATTCCTTGGACGAACCTTCTTCTTGAAACTCGAGCCATTCTTTGATGGCACAACTGACCATGATACAAGGTAGCTATTCTCTTTTCATCAATGAGATTCAACTGGTTAATCCTCTTTCTTATCCACTCTGCTTCATTTAACTCTATTTCTGCTAGTATTCCAAGGGATGGTATCTCCAATTCGACTGGCAAAACTACTTTCGTACAATAGACCAAGGAGTAGGGGGTTGCCCTTGTCAAGACTCTGATGGATGTTCGGTATGCCATTAATGCAAAAGGCAACATCTTATGCCAGTCTTTGTAAGTAATAGCCATTTTCTCAATTATTTTTCTGATTTTTGTTGGCTACTTCAATTACCCCATTCATCTGAGGTAGATATGGACTAGAGTTTTGGTGTTTGATCCCGAAATGTTGGCATAACTCAGACATCAGCTTATTGTTTAAATTCGTACCATTGTCTGTAATAATTGTATCAAGAACTCCATATTTGACAATGATATTTCTCTTGATGAATTTAATGACTACCCCTTTGGTGACATTGGTGTATGAGAATGCTTCGACCTATGTAATAAAGTAGTCGATTGCTACTAGTATGAATCGATGACCATTTGATGCTTTTAGAGATATCGACCTTATCATGTCCATGCCCCATATTGAGAAAGGCCAGGGTGAGGATAATGGTTGTAATTCTTTGGGAGGTGCATTCATCTTGTTGGAATATATCTGGCATAAATGGCAATGTCTTACATTTATGATGCAATCTGATTCCATCGTTATCCAGAAGTAACCTAACCTCATGATCTTTTTGGCAAGCATGTATCCACTCATGTGTAGTCCACATATTCCTTCATGGACTTCCCTCATTAACATATCGACTTCTGTTTCATCTACATATCTCAAGAGAGTAATGTCAAACGATTTTTTGTATAATGTGTTGTCACTAAGCACGAAGTAGGTTGCCAATTGTCTTAGTGTCCTTTACTCCTTTGTTAAGGTGTTTTCAGGGTATTTACCTTCTTGGAGTAACTCTTTGATCTTCTTATACCATGGTTCTATTTAAGGTGTTTTAGTATTTAGACAGAATGCTGGCTCATTTTCAATCCGGATTTTCAAAGGTTGGATCTCTACCCCATTAGTGGTTTAGATCATGGATGCCAAGGTGGCTAATGCATCGGCAAACTGGTTTTGAGTTCTTGGCAGATATGTGAATGAGATTTCTTTGAATTTGTGAGCCAATTCAGTCAAGTGTTGGTGGTAAGGCACGAGTTTCACATCCTTAGTTTTGTATTCTCCTCGGGTTTGAAAAATAACGAGGGATGAGTCTCCATACCTCTAAATCTTCTATTTCAATGTCAAGGGCCATATTGAGACCCATGATGCAAGCCTTGTATTTTGCCATATTGTTAGTAAATGAGAACGTTAAGCTTGCTGAAGCAGGGTATTGGTTGCCATCTAGGGATATTGAGACAGCCCTAATCCTATATCCATATAAATTGGCTGCCCCATTAAAGTACAGCTTCCGCTTAAGGGTTGATGGTTTTAATTCTTTGTCTGAATCTACTAGGAGTATGTTCTCATCTGAAAATTGAGATTGTTCTTTGGGCATATTGTTGTTAACTGGGCTTTCTACGAGTTGATCTGCAAGTGCTTGTCCTTTAATCGAGCTTTGATTCGCATATGTCATATCAAACTCTAACAACAACATTTGCCACTTAGAGATTCTTTCCATTAATGCTGGTTTACTGGCCAAATACTTCAAAGGGTCATGCTTTGTGTAGAGCTTAATGGAGTAGTATAAAGTATAATGCCTAAGTCGATGCATGATCCAAACTAGAGCACAACAAGTTCTTTCAACCTCTATATATTTTCGTTTGCCTTCAATAAACTTCTTACTAAGATATTAGATAGCTCTTTCTCTCCCATCTTTATCTTTCTACCCCAACATGCATCCCATTGCTTCTAAGAGCATAGTTAGGTATAAAAACAAATGGCGACTAGGTGTTGGAGACACCTGTATTGGTGGATTCATCAAATACTGTTTGATCTGATCAAAGGCTTATTGACATTCGTCGTCCCACTGGATGGAGGCATTTTTCTTCAGTAATTTGAATAAGAGACGACACTTGTCGGTCAAATGGGATATAAATTGAGCAATGTAGTTTAGCCGCCCCAAAATGCCTATGAATTCCTTAGGTGTCTTAGGGGAAGGTAACTTAAGTATGGCCTTGACTTTATCTGGATTGACTTCTACCCCTCATTGATTGATGAGAAATCCTAACAATTTTCTTAAAGTTACTCCAAACGTGCATTTTTTGGGATTCAACTTGAGTTGGAACTTTAGTAACCTATCAAATAGTTTCTTCTCAACCTCCACATGATCCTCCTTTTCTTTTGATTTGGTAATCATATCGTCAACATATACCTCAACTTCGCGGTGCATTATGTCATGTAGTAATGCGACCATTGCCCTTTGATACGTTGCTCTAGCATTTTTTAGGCTAAATGGCATGACCCTATAGCAAAAGGTACCACAAGTTGTGATGAAAGTTGTCTTGGTATTGTCTTCTTCTGCCATTTTGATTTGGTTATATCCCGAGAAACATCCATGAACGAGAAGAGATGATTTCCGGCCGTGTTATCGACTAAAGCGTTTATGTAGGGTAAAGGAAAATTTTCTTTAGGTGTAGCTTGGTTCAGATCACAAAAATCTACACACACCTTAACCTTTCCATTTTTCTTTAGTACGGGAACCATATTGGCAACCCACTTAGGATAATCTGATACCTTAATGAAACCAACCTCCAATAATTTCTTGACTTCCACTTTGATTTTCAGCAAAATATCCGATCTAAACCATCTCAACTTTTGTTTCTTTGGTTTAACGTTTGCTTTAGTGGGCAGTTTATGAACCACTATTGAGGCATCTAATTTGGCCATGTCTTCATAAGACCATGCAAAGACATCTAGGTAGTCAGTGAGCAAACTTATCAGTTTCTTCCTTTGTTCATCAAATAGGGAGTTTCTTCCTTTGTTCATCAAATAGGGTGGCTCCTATTTTTAAACTCTTAGGACTATTTATAGTGCCAAAATTAACCATCTCAGTAGGTTCATTGATTTTAACCCTATCTTGTTCATATCTTTGCCAAATTTCTACTACCCCTAGATGATCACTAACATCACTTTCAACGATTAACCCAGTAGGGCCAAAAGTGATACCAGTATTTTCGTTATCTATTGACGTAAGATATCCTTCGCTTTCATCCTTATCATTAGATCTGAATACAGTAAGATAAAGAAAGAAAGAAAGAGAATGTAAGGGAAAGAATAATAGATGTTGCAAAGACAAGAAATGATTGAAAGAGAGAAACCTAATTTCATTAATCAGTGTAACTCATTGAGCACAGTTTATTTCTGATTGAGCAAACTAATAAAAGGAATAAAACATAAAAATACTCTATGAATTCAACCCTTACTCAAAGGTAACCCTCGAGTTGCTAAGGGGAATTGCAAACCAATTATTAAGTTTTTGAGTTAATTGGGAGTTGCAAGTTGACTCCAATGGTCCTTTCTCTTTGATCACTACTGTAACATCTAGCATTTGGATAAGACTTAGCTTTGGAAATGTCACCCTGATGTTTGGGGATTCAATGGGGGCGATCATAGCAATCTTCCCCCTGCTTCTTCCTGACTTTTTTCTTCATTTTATGCTTCTCAACCATACTAGGGATGTACTTTAGCCGAAACATCCCCAACCAGCCTTCCTCGCATTCCTCATTCATCATGTTGATCTCTTTAAACATCTGTAAGCCAAGATCTTTAGACCTTTCATCTCCTATGTAAGGTATGGCTGTATCTTTGAAGATAACGTGATCTTGTTCACCCAATATAGTGACAACCTACTCATTACTGATGAATTTGACCATCTTGTGTAGGCTAGATGGTCTTACCCTAGCTTAGTGGATCTAAGGCCTCCAAAGTAACATATTGAAGGACCTAGACATGTCTAAGACCTGGAATGGAATAGTGAATTCTTATGGACCTATGGTAATGTTCAGGTCTATCTCTCCTACTATGCCTCTTTTGTATCCATCAAAAGCTCTAACAATTATGGAACTGGGCTTGATGTTAGATGTGTTGCTGCCTAGTAGGTTTAGGGTGGCTAATGGGTAAACATTCAGGGAAGATCCATTATCAATGAGGACTTGGACCATAATCAGTCCATTGCATTTGACCATTATGAATAAGGGCTTTGTATGCTAAGAGCCTTCTTCTCCCAATTCTTCAGGTGAGAATGAGATAAAATCCAAAGTGAACACCGAGCTAACAACATGCCCAAGGTCTTAAAGCAACACCTTTAGGGACTTTGATTTGTTGAAGTATTTTGAACAGAGCCTCTCGATGGATTTCAGAAGTTAGCAGGAGGCTCATCAAAGAGATTTGAGTAAGGACTTTAGCAAGTTGGTCCATAATCTTGTACTCGCTTGCTTTCATTATTTTGGTGAGTGCGGTTTTTTTCATTGGGCTCTTCCTCCTTATTTTCCTTCTTTTGCATGAAAAATTATTCAGCTAAAGTCTTCTCATTTTCTTGATTTTGGATTTTCCCAAGTTTTCCCATCATGGGCCCGGTAGCTTGATTGATGACTCTATTGTTAAATGGGGTAGCCTTATAGTCGGATATTGCGGTAGGCACATGGAATGTGTAATTTGTTTACTTCATCTCAAATGGTACCTCATTCGGTACTCTTTGGTATTGCATAACTATCCGCTTTGGATCGGACTTAATCATTCCTATGAGGTGATTGGGTGCCTGCTATTGCTGAGCTTTGTCTTCCTCGTCAAATTTTGGGCCCCATCTAATGGCTGGGGCATCACTATAAACCTTAGGCTCGACCTATAAATATACTAAGTATTGATATCCTCTTGGGGATTCAATAATGCTGATGGTAGGGTCTCTTACTTGATGCTTAGCCAACAATTCCGATTCAGTGCTGGGTTTTCAGTGCTTTGGAATAAGCATTTCTTCAATATATTCCTTGGTGATTTACCTTGCTTTGAGCAGGTTATATATGGTAGGCCTTGTTTTGGTTTGGTCTCTTAGGTTCACATAAGCTAAGTACCCCTTTTGGCGAAGGAGCCATGCAACCTGTTCAATAGGAATGGGTAATTCGTTTAAGTCAATGGACAATTCGGTTTCTTCGATCGTGATCATGTTGATCGTAAGCCTATGCTTTAGGAGAAGGTTTGTGTTGACATCAGGAGCTGGTGCTTTCATAAAGTCTAGTTAAACTAGTTTTGCATCAATGAGGTCTTGAATCTTGTTCTTGAGCCTCCAACAATGATCAGTAGAATGATTTACTTATCCCAAATGATAGTCACACTTAGCTCGGGATTGTAGTTCCTCGGCCTGTTGTCTTCCTTTGGAGCCTCAAAGTTAATTAAGTTGCTGGCTTTAAGCTAGGCTAGCACTTAGCTTAAGGGCACTGGAATTCTGGTGAACTATCTTTTGGTGCATCGACTGGTGGATTGAGGTTGCTACTGCTATTGCTACTGAATAAGTGGTTGGTTCGTATTGGGGGTTGATTGAATAGTGAAAGTTTGAACAGGTTTGGGATAGGAAGATGAGTTAACTACGCTAATGGTGGTATCTTTGCCTTTGTTGTTGAATTTGGAGTTTATGGGCTTTTTGTCTATCTAGAGTTTTCCAGTGGTGATGGCACTCTCGATTCTACATACATCCATCACTATCTCAAAAAATTGGTGGTAGTATGCCCAATGAGGTGGGTGAAGAAAGGCTCTTCCAAAGTGTTTATGAAGGTGAAGGCTAAGTTTTTCTGGATTAGAGGTAGCTACCATAGCTACCATGGCCCTCCATCGCTGAGCATATTCTTTGAAGGATTCCTCCTTCTTTTTCCTTAAGTTATTCAAATCCCACATAGACGGGGCCACTTCGATATTGAACTTGTGTTGATTATAGAAAGCTCTGGCATTGTGTTGATTATAGAAAGCTTTGGCTAATTTATCCCAGGTTTTTATCTCATCAAGGTCTAGCTGAGCATACTAGGTTAAGGCCAGGTTGGTAAGGCTCTCTTGGAAAGTTTGGACCATGAACTACTCATATTGAGTATACTGGCTCAGTTTCCTCACGTAAAGTCTCATATGGAGCTTGGGGCAACCAATGCCATCATACTTTTTGAAGTCGGGGATCTTAAACTTCTCGAGGAAGGTCCCAGCTTCAATCCTAGGTAGGTTATGATTCCAGCTTGATCAAACCCATCCACCTTTTCAAAGGCTTTCAACTTCTCATTGAACTGGGTGAAAAGCCTCTTCTCCATCTCTTTACTTTAGGCTTCGAGTTCTTTCTTGAGCTTAGTGGAGTTAGGATCAGTAGTGGTTTAAGGCATAAGGTTGACTTTCTTGCTCTTCAATTGGTTGGCCATCAATCCTTTTCTTGGTTCTCGAATGCGTTTCGATTGATGGTTGAGGGTTTTAGGAAGTCCAAGGTTTTGAGTGAGAAGTTGCATTTGTTCGGCCATCATGAGCACTGTTTATTCTAATGTAAGGAACCTTTATTCAGTGGCCATATTAGGATCACCCATGTTGTTGTCATTGTTGTTGGCCATTTTGGACTTTGACCTAGTGATGATTGGACTTCTAATTGGGTCGGATCGTTTAGGCGCTATATTTTTAGAACCTTATTGAAAAACCAAAAGCTCAACAGATTACTACCTTTTTTTTCTTTTTCTTTTTTCTTTTTTAAATATACATAATAAAGAATAATATATACAAGAATGAGGGTAATAAAAGGAATGCATAGACGCATGCAAATTGAAGTAATGAAGAAACATTGTGGCAAAAAACTAATTTATTAAAGCTGAATTCATTCCAAACGTAACATAACTAGACTTCAAAATATCAAATATCCTAAACTAATCTTCTAATTCTCTAATTATTTTTCTTGCCATCTTCAATTCTGCTTCTAGGGCTTGGACTTTGTATTAGGAACACTCCATTTTCTCCTACATCTCCTGTTCCTTCTTCTTCATGTCTTGCAAACCGACTTCCACTCGGGTTCGCGTCAAATCCATGTAAGCTTTTATCTCTAGGTCAGGATTTACTGGTGTTAGGCTTAGCACATTTGAAGCTTGAAACTGAATCTCCCTTTGCTTCCTTAATTGGTCAATAATGTATTCTCTAGTGGCTCGATATCTCTTGGTCTGAGGTTCTTGGGCTCCTCTTCATAAATCTTTCTTATCTCCCGAGTTCTCCATTTGGCTAGAATATACTTGAGCTTTCTCTCTTACATGGGCCAGATAATATCTTGTGCAGCCAGTTATGCCAATCAGGGGAACTGCAGCATATGATTGACATCTTATAATTGCTGCTTCACAACTGAACCATTTAGCTACCCAAAGGATCCCGTTAGCTGGAATGTCTTTGAGGATGTGAACCCATTGGTCTGCTGATGCTGAATTTGGAATATGGACTCTTTCAACAAAGCATTCTATCAAATCATAGTTGTTGTTGGTGTAGCGAGCCAGGTTTAAATAGTTCCCATAATTAGTAGAGTGGCTAGTAAAACAAACTATCAAGAGGGCCATGCTAGCTTTAAACCTCCCATAACTTTGGGCCTTCAAGTGATTCAAAGATTGAATATGTTCTGCGAGCAAGGCTGCGATATAAGATTTTCCTTTCATAAATTGGGTTACTACTTCCACAACTCGATAATAGATGAGCAGGTTGCCGTTTGGAAAGAGGATGGTACCAAACATTGCAACCAAGAAAGCAATGATGTGGTTTTGCTCTCATATTCCATGTCTCCACAGAAAAGGTCTCTCTTCTGTTTATAATTCTTTGGGGCCCCAAACCAATCGACCAAAGCTGAAAGCTTGATTGAGTACAAACTAGAGTCCAAAAGGGCCTTAGATATTTCCTTCTTCTTAACACCCAAAGTATCTGTGAAGCTGTGAACTGGGCTTTTGTTGAGTTTGGGATGGTATGAGCCTACATAGGTGGGGGGGACCCAGTAGGAGCTTGGTGTATTCCTCAATTGTAGGGCTTAAAGTATGTTCGCCCAGATAGAAGGCGATCTCCTCGAGGTTCCAATGATGCACCAAGGCCTTAAAGAGATTAAGGTTGATTTGGACCTTAGGCAATGAAAGTATTGGGCCTAAGCGACTCTTGATAAACTCTTATTGGTTCGGCTTGAAAGTTTCCAACCATTGGTTCACCACTGGCATCGGATCGATTGGTTCTTGGACATGGATCATGGGGACAAGTCTGGCCCATAGATTAACACTGGATGAGTCACTTGTCATTTCTTAATCTCTTTATTACAAAGCGAGAGTGTTACAAGAAAATTTACAAGAATAAATTTGTAAGGGATCTATACATTTATCTAATTTGCAAAGGAGTATCTACGACAAATTTTTTTAAGAGATGTTTACATGGGAAATTCAAACTCTTGGAACAAATTTAGCCTTATTTTTTTTAAATTTAAAAAAAAAATTGAGCCACAACGCTTGATCTTTACCCCCATGTAGTGAATGTAAAATTCGGTGGGTTCTAAAGGTTCCTTGAGTAAAGCCATGGCGATTAAATAGAGTGGGGGCCTAATTCGTGCCTCGAGCAGTGGATTACCACGACACTTGATGCCTACTGGTGCCCCCATGCTAAGTTCCTAAGGTGGCCTAGGTCTGACCATATGTAGCACACAATATATAATAAATTCCCGCCATATATATGTATCCCCTTTTATTCAAGAATCTACACCACTACCACACAATTAACAATTATTTACAAATAAATATTATATACAAAATATACAAATTTACAAAGATAATATTAGGGGAACAATTCATAATTAGAAAGCATAAGATGGCTAGCCCTCTTAAAGCTCCACAGTAGTCGCCAAGCTGTCGAGCCTGAATTTTTATTTCCAGTTCAATTTCCTTTAAGCCGATTTATACTAAGCCTTAACCCATTTAATATAATGTTCGACTAAGAATTGAAGGACATTTCTAATTTGAAAAATGTTTGGAGTCACCACCCGACTAAAGGGGAAAAAATTAAATTAGGACCACTGAGTAGGTTGAATCCTAAGTTAGCTACTGATCTATGAAAATTGTCTTTTAAAACAATAACAGAAATTCATGAGTCCAGAGGCTATCCTATTAAAACCAAAAAAACGATCACCCTGAACTTTTTATTATAATCGTTCCTTAAAATATTCTAAATTGTTTCTATATGATATTTACAAATATATATTTAATTCTGAATATTCAAAACCAGTCGATTTTATTAAATTTTACAAATAAGGCAACTAATTTAAATGCAATTAACATAAAGATATCCATATTTACAATATCTATCAACTTTATGAAAAAGTTTTTTTTTTATATTTTAAGTCATCTATCAAGTGCCTAAACATTGGCTATTTAGGATAGATAATGCATAATTCTTTTATGAAATATTAATTTGTTGATTAATGTTGTATAAAAAAGAAGTCTTTTCACTTTAAATTCATTAAATTTTATTTTTTTTGTAAAAAAAAAATGATTTCTTTATTGTGAACCCTAAATCTACTAAGTTAAGTTTTTTACAATTTATGAAAACTCATCATTTTATGTGACAAAGATTTTGAAACAAAATTGACATATCATAACAAATCAGTTTAATCTGCATAACAAGATTAAGGTTTCCATATGAATAATCAGTATCAATTTCTAATTCTAACACGGCAAGCTTATGTAACTATATTCATCAACATGATTAAATATTATTATAACAAACGATCGGTTGGGTTTTTTTAGAACTCATTGGGTCTTAATTAAAATTAATTACATCTCTTTTATACATGTATGGATACATATTGACAATGAAAAATGATATTCAAGAAAGGATGACAATTACTTGAAGTCTACTGGGATTCTTAAAACCCGAAATATTTAATATTAGTTATAAACAAATAAATAAATAAGTTCCCGTAAAAAATACAAAAAGAAATTAAGTTAGTGAAAATCATTGAAGAATATTTAAAAAAAAACAAAATATTCAAACATACTAAATCATACACTGTAATATGAAAAATGCAAATGTGTAAAAAAATAATTTTTATCTTTTTATGGTTGCCCCATAGGTGCCTACTTATCCGCTATGCAAGAATCAAACCATTATAGTTTGTTTAGTTTTATAAAACTTTAGTTTGTGGATAGATTTTAATCTTCAAAAATTGTCATGTTTAAGGTTTTTATCAAATTAATTTTATTAACGAAAAATCCTAGGATGCCTAAATTTAAAGCTCCAATTTTAAAATCTCTAAAGCAAGTCATGATTTTTACAAAACATCAAATTAATGCAGTTTTTATTTATGAAAATATAGCTAAGTGATAAAATAATTTTCCATGAACGAATGCTGCTATTTTATCTAATATATGGGAAAATACGAGTTGGAAAAAAATATGCTAAACATGTAGTACGATGAAACTTTATAGAAACATAAAATCCAAATATAATAATTAAACAATACTTTATAATACACACATAAATCATTCAAATCACAAACTATATCTTGGAAGGACCAATTCATTAGTAACCATAATACATCATGGGCACATAGCATAAGAATTGTCTAATTACAGTGGTCTTTACATTACCCATAAAATATTAATGCAAATCAAAAAGGGCAAAAGAAGAACCACAAACTCGGATCGGCTAGTGGTACAAAGGATGCATGGATCATAAGGATGCGTGAGCTAGCGACACAAGAGGATCCAAGTCCAATGGTGGTCTCAATGTTTCCAGACTCTAATTTGTGGTGCAATTGCAATGTTCATGCTTGAGTTGCCACGTCATGTCGGGTTCCGAACATTCGGGTTGGTGCATGAAGTCGATGTCTGGTGTGGGATTTGCGAGTTAAGAGGTGGTCAAAGATGATGGGTTTAAGTTGAGTCGACTCACGATGAAGAGTGGCCGAGTTTGACGTAGTGGTTTGATGAACGGAGATTGAAAGAGGAAGGAGATGGGAGCTTGAAGGAGGCTGGCATAGATTCGTGGAGGCTATTCTGGGTTCATAGTTGGCGGCATTGGTGGGTTTGATGGAGAGAGTCCAATGATGATGGTATTGGTGTTCGAGAGAGCGAGATGGGCACGAAGATGGAGATTCGATTGTCTGAATGCTGTCCTTTGCTCTCTCTTTTATAGACCAAATAAAGATAAGCATGAAATCATTCTAATAATTTTTGATGAAGCTTAATCTCCGAATACGCATATCTATTTTTTATTTCAATGATAATTTTAGATAGATTTAATCAATTTGTTATCTCAAATCATAATCTCTTTTTGTTCTTTTGATTCGTTTCTATCTTCTTTGATATAAATTCATTATGTATCTAGAAAGTGTATCTTTTGTTCCAAGCATTCGTTTCCAAACCATGTTGTTCAGTAAGTGTATCTTTTGTTCGGGTGTGTATTCACATATATGACTTCTAGAAGTTAAAACAACCCAAATATATTTTATTATATATTTATTTCTTAATTTTCCTGATTTTCTTATTTTTAGGTATTTTTTTGTATTTTAATTAATTATTTTTTTCTTTAATTTTCTTATAATCTTAGTAAAAATGGGGTGTTAACAGGTCTCATCCAATTAACTTATGATTATGGGTTGGTTTAGTTTTCGCTTGTTCACATCATAATTATTTGATTTTCTTACGTAGGTTCAAATGGATTTTTTTTTATCATTTTTGTCATCTACGTATTAATTGCATTGTACGTATAATTAATGTTTATTAAAAATCTACGTTTACATAGAAAGTCCAAGTAAGCGCTTTTATTGTTCACACTCAAATCATACAGGAGTTGATCCTACCATATTATGTCTATTTGAAACTCCGATTGAAAACCGTTTTTTCCATACCCAACCGGACACGTCGGTTATCTTTTTCCTTTCTTTCTTTTTAATTTGTAATCAATTTATGGATAAAATTATTAATTTCTCATATGTATTAAGTTCTTATTAAATATCTATTTGAAAAGAAATAAAAATGATCAGAATAATACGATGAAACAACCAGACTCAACAACGACTCTTTTCCCTCCTAATTTCCTGATTAAGGAATAGTGATATATTTAAATCTAATTTTTTATGTTTGCCGTAATGGGCGGGTATTGATTTAGTTTAAGGTATAAAATAAAAATGATAATATTAATAATAACGATATAAATCAATACTTATATCCAAAACACTCGAATAGTTATCATGGGAAGGACAAACAAAGATAACAAGTTTAAATCCAATCTAAACATGGATACAGTTCTAGAACTGTCGATTCCAAATCTTGTAAATGAGGAACTAGAATCAGGATCATCTCTCTTGATTCCTGTCTGATTCTATGAAGTTGGTAGTTCCTAGTTCTGGTTTTAGAATCATGGAACTGTTTTTTTTTTTTTCTTTAAGTAAAAAATGAACTTTATATTTTAATAAAGTGAATTTTAAACTCAAAATAATTAATTATTTGATCTAAAAGTGTTAAATTATTTAATCAAAATTTTTAAAAATTTGTTTAGAATGCGCATTTATATATATATATATATATAAACACAACTAATATCAAATAGTTAGGAATATGAGATTACAAAATGCTCTAGAGTATAACATGAAAATTACAATATAAAAATAGTCTCACGTTATTAAAGTATAAATTTTACTTTCAAGAGAAGTCTATAATTATATATAATTTTAAGTTATGTTTATTTGCATTATTAATAATAAAACATTAAATATTGTAAATAGGTAATAAATTTTATTATTCATATAAAATAGTATAAATATTAATAATTATATATTTAACATAATTTTTAAAATTTTTTAATCTAATTATTATTATTATTATTTTTAATGGAACTGGTTGGAACTACCTATTCCACTCGGTTCTAGACCGTAGAACTGCTTAGGAATTGAAAAATCAGAGATTTCTTAACCGGTTCTAAAACTGGCCAACCAATCTAATTCCAATTTCAGAACAGTAAATAATGGTTTCAGTTTGGTTTTTGGTTCGGAACTTAACCACCAATGTACATCCAACGAGAGATGAGGCGTCATTTCTTATGATCACCCAACTTTTAGATAATATCATCCAGTATATCGTGTGGGATGAACCTTTTCATATCATTATACCAAAGTGAGGGCAACAATTTGTTAAGTGACTCGGACATAAAAGGTCATTCAATTGGAATATATATATATATATATATATATATTTATTTATTTATATCGAGTATTATACGGGGAGTACATAGATAAAGAATCAATAATTATAAATCATATTTAAATAGATTAAAGCCAAGTTTGATACTTAAACTTTATATAGAAATTCAATTTTATATCTAAATTTTAAAAATATTTAATTTAATACTCTATCAAATTTTGTGTAACTATATTTATTATTTTCTTAATACTTTTTACTTTATTTGCTATCATTCAAAAGATAGCATATCATTAAATTTTACTATATCCCTTATAATCATAGAGCACTAATAGGCTATTTCTTTTATATCAGAATACAAAGCTAATAGTAGTAGTAAAATAGTAAAAATGATCACGAAAAAATTTGATTAAGTATTCAATTGACCACTTCAATATCCAAATATAAATTGAATTTTGTATAATGTGCGAACACTTGAAATTTTCCCTCTTTAAATATTTGATAATAGTAAACTACAATTTTTATAAAAGCAACCATTACTATTATATAAATATGATTGCATATCAAAATTTTATTTATATATATTTACGACCTATAATATATAGTGAATCTGCTGACAAGGTATACACATTAAAATGACCAAGGGAATAATGAATATACTCTAATGCTTATGGCCCACTGCTCACGCGCAAATTAAAATCCTCCTTCCGACTAATTTTTAAGGGTTTGTAATTGTTGATGCCCTAATAGTTGATAGTAAGGCCAAAAAGTGTGGTTGGCGCCATGATGGAGTGCCTTTTACTTTAATGCACACCGCGATGTCCTGATCGTGATCTTAATCGCAAGGATTTTGGCTTTTCCATCTGCGGGATCCAAGGCTTGGTATGTCGCAACTGGCAACGTTTGATGAGGATAATATAATGAAATAACACCTGTTCTGAGAGTTACTCCTTTTATCCGATAGTAGGAATTAATTATCACCCCTTCCATATCATCTATTTTAATACTTGATGAATTCACTTCAATTCTATGTTTGGTATCGTGCCAGAAAAATTGATATGAGATTGTACCCCATCAATTCAGAATCAAATAAATGGGTAATTATCGTATATGGTACCTAAATGTTGATTTTTTTTACAATTATCTATATGAAATTTGATATCTAAACTTTATCCATTTTTACAATAAAATACTATGATTTTGTTGAATGTTGCTATTAATGAGTTAAACTTTACCCATTTTTACAATTAACACTTTTTATTTGGATACTATAAATGATTTTCTGAACTTTATAGATAGTGAATTGACACTTTTAAACTTAATGTAGTTAATTGACAATTGTGTAAAGTTCGGGTATCAAATATGACAATTATGCTAAACAAAAATAGATTTAGAATACAATTAGTAAGAAAAGATATAAATTATAATCTTATAAGCTCTTAATGATGCCCTTTATTAATTTAATAAATTATGTATTCAGAAATTACTTGCACAAATTTGCTGTAGTCTTCATTCACATCATTTTGGTGTATTCAAAGAACACGTAGAAAAACTGAGATAGTTGCTAGACTAGTTAAAGACTGCGCAACCATATGCTAAGTTCAAGAATGAGAATTTTGGCCGGAGTAAATCGCCTTCAGTAGCTATGTCATGAATTGATCATAGGAAAGTGAAAACAGTGGTGGAATAATCTATATCGAACACAATTTCCAAAATCATAAGCTTCTTTGATTTGACTAGTTATTATAGATGGCTCATAGAAGGCCTTTTCATGTTAATACAAGAAGGGGCCATATTCGAGGGGGATGAGATATGAGAAAGAAACTTTTAGCATTCAAAGGAAAGTTTAGTATTGGTCCTTGTCTTACCGTGGCCCATTAAGTAGAGAAGAACTTCCAATCTTTAGTAATGCACCAATTCAAAGGGTTGTGATGTGTGTTCACATAATATGTGAAAATCATTACTTATACCGACTCATTAGTTAAATCCATATGGGAAAAATTATGATGCACGAATGATCTAGAGTTAGCTTTTATGTTTCTACCACTCAAAAAATAGAGTCACTATGTTTATGGAGAAAAGTTTAAGGTATTTATCATACGTATAATCTAGAGTTAGCATTACTCCTAGATTGAGCAAAAATTGTTCGACGATGCTATGAAGGTAAAGTAATTCCCATCTAGCATTAACTCCTATGCTCTTCCCTTTCCCATTGAGAGTGTGAGTTAGAATCCAATGAATGATCATATGAGCCGGCTTGTGAAAAAGTAGAAGCCTTTGTATCCTATGTTGCATAGTGGCTTAATATTGATCCTTTATTAGTATAAGTGAGCATACTCAATAGTGGGCCAATCAATAGGTAACCTCACAAAGTCCTTTGTTTGAATGAACTATTCCCTATAAAATCCCATGACTTTGCACAACTCATGAGTTGTAATCCTTTACTCTTCGCCATTAACTATGAAAGTGAATCTATTATTTGTCCTCGAGTGTTTTGCATAGCTTGTAATCTAGAAAGTTCACAGGAATTCAAGTGTTAGATCCTTATAAACCTTTTCGTTAATCCCCAAGAGCACATCCCATCCATCATGGCCTATTAATTGCTTCATTTCCTTGTTCTAATCATATTTGGTCAATTATTTTTAGTTAAACCTCATGCTACCTTCAAACTTCCTGCCATACAACACCTTATGCTTTGCTAATTCTTCATCATTAATTGTTTGGGTTGGCCTTTGAGAATTAGAGGTTCTTGAAGTTATAAGACACTGGCTTCACTTCCAAATAGCAGCATGCTTTAGGCATGTCATTCTACAAAATTCAATATTAGAAATAGGCTGAATAAAGTGTAACAAGCCAAAACTTAAATAGTCATCATTAATTGTTAATTCACTTATATCCATGCAAAAATACATGATTTGTGTGGTGAATAACATGAATAAAAGAGTGGATAAGGGATATATGATCAATAAAACAACAGGTGTAAACAAAGTGAACTAAGGACACGACATTGAGAGGTAATGTCATTTTTTTGTCTTTTTTATGGAATTGCAAATCAGGAAAAAAAACATAATCGAAGTACACTAAGCTAAACATGTTAGGAAAAATCCCCAATAACCTGGAAATGATCACAACTATTTTTTTTCTTGCCTGTAGCGATTGCAACACAATAAATAGAAAATAATGAATCAAAGGAAAAAAACACTAGGATTTTATGTGGAAAACCCCAATTAAGGGAAAAAAGCCACGAGACCGCCATATAAATTCTTCCACTATCAATAATAATGGAATACACAATTTTTCTTCATTAGTAATACGAATAGATCACACAAATCTTCGCCACAAATGGTGGATTATAATTAACAATAGACCTGTTTCTTTCTAGAATTTACTTTTTAGGTTTTACGAATAGCCAAGTGATGCCCCTAAAAGACAAACAAGAGGTATTTGTATAACAAACAAAGGAAAAAATCGCTAGGATCATAAGCTGGCAATAAAACAACTCAACGCCAGTAGCTTTGAAGTCTTTGGCGATTTCAACGCTAGTGGGTCGATGGTGTACAGTGTTTTAAGTCTCCTTTGATGCGCAAATCTCCTTATTTTCAAAGTATTCTTCTAAATATATGTAATATATTTAGGATTTCCTAGGTTACAAACCTATATAAGTTGGATTCATAACCCAACAAAATCCCTCTCCAACTCATATGGGGGGGGGGGGTTCCATTGCACCTGCGATCTGTCTGCAACAAAGGAGTATGTCATTGGGTAGAGCTTTAGTCACAATATATGAAGCATTATCATCAGTATAGATCTTTTCTAACTTCAAAAGCTTTGATTCCAATGATGTCTAATATCAATGTGTTTGGATCTAAAATGGAAAGTTGGATTCTTACTGAGATGTATAACACTTTGGCTGTCACGAAACAACCGCAAATCTTCTTGCCTGATCCAGTTCTTCTAAAAATTTCTTCATCGACAAAAGTTCCTTGCAGGCTTTAGTCACAATAATATATTTTGCTTCAGTGGTGGATAGTAAAACAAATTTTTGCAATTTAGATTGTTAAGACACAACTCTCCCTACATATGTAATTATATAACCTAAAATAAACTTCCTTAAATCAAGATCTCCAGCCATATCAACTTCTGAAAACCCTTCTAATACAGGTTTGCTACCATCAAACTACAAACTTAACCTGGAAGTGCCCCTGAGAAACCTAAGAATCAATTTGACAATGGTCCAATGCTCTTTACCTGGATTAGAGAGATAACGACTAATCATACCAACGACATGAACAATATCCTATTTAGTACATACCATAGCATACATTAGACTACCAATAGCTAAAGCATACAATATCTTCTTCATATCTTCTTTGTCTATCTTACTTTTAGGACACTATTGAGAATTGAGTTTAAAGTGACATGCAAGTGGAGAACAAATAGGTTTTGCCTTGCTCATGTTGAATCTCTTCAACACCTTTTCTAGGTATCTTTCTATGATAACCATAATTTCTAGCTCTTCCTTTCACAAATGATTTTCATACCAAGAATTTGACGTATAGGTCGTAAGTCCTTCATGGAAAAAGACTTATTTAATGGAGTCTTCAGATCTTGAATCTATTTGGCATCATGGCCAACAATCAGTATGTCATTAACATATAACAAGAGTATATTGAACTCACCACTGCCGAACTTCTTTATGAATACATAATGATATGATACAGTTCTAGTGTAACCCTGATCAATCATCAAGGATTCAAACTTCCTATACTACTACCTTGGAGCATATTTTAGCACATAAAAGCTTTTATTCAATTTGCAAACAAGATGCCCCTATCCTTTGACCTTAAACCCTTCAAGCTGCTCCATATAGATTTCTTTCTCTAAGTCACTATGAAGGAATGCCATCTTCACATCTTGTTGATCAACGTCTAGGTTCAAACTGGCTGCAATACTAAGTACAACCCGAATGGAAGACATCTTCACCACTGGTGAGAAAATCTAATCAAAATCAACTATTTTATTCTAGCTAAACCCTTTCACAACCAATCTTGCCTTGTACCTTAGTTTTGAGCTATTTTCATTAGTTGTCATTTTATATACTCATTTATTCTTCAAAGGTCGCTTGCCATTAGGCAGTTCTACCAAGTCATATGTGTGGTTCTCATGCAAAGATTTCATCTCATCTTGTATGGCTTTAACCATTCCTTTTTCTGCTCATGTATGATGGTTTCCTGATAACATTTTGTTCTCCCTCATCAGTCACCATCACATACTCATCTGGACTATATCTAACTAAAGGTCTTTGATCTCTTGAAGATCTCCTCAATTCAATCTATTGATGAGGCTCTTGGGGCTCTGTAACTAGATCTTCCACATCTCTCCCATCACTAAAACCTTCAAGTAAAGGCACTAGATCTACATTAGGTAGAAGCTGTTTCTTGACAAGTGTTTCAAGCCCTTTCTCACTCATGTGACCGAGCCGCTTATGCCAAAGTTCCATTGAAGTGTCATCTATCAAATTCACATCTCCTTTTGCTTAGTTTTGTTGACATTAAGTAAAGGGTATTACTCTTCTTTCCTTTTGCTACTATGAGAAAACCATTAGTGAGCTACCGTTTTCCTTCACAAAAGTGACTATTATATCCTTCATCATCAAGTTTCCCTACAAATATAAGGTTTAAGCGGATATTTAGAACATATCTAATATCTCTAAGATTGAGCTTGTAACCAATGTTAGTCTCTAAAGCAACATTTCCAATGCCCATAGTTTTTTATGTCTCATTGTTTCCCATCTTAACATTGTCATAATCACCAGCAATATAGGTTGAGAAGAATTCATCATGTGTTGACACATGAAAAGGGGCACTAGAATCAATAACTTAGTCACTATCATTACCTGCAAGGCTGACACAATCTTCATCCTAGGCAACAACAATCTCACCATGTACTACTGCAGCAGTTGCGTCTTCACTTTTTTTTTTCACCTTTAACTTTACCCTGCTTTCTCTTCCAAAGTCTACATTCTCTCTTGAAATTCCCTGGCCTGTTATAGTGAAAGCATTTGATATTTTTCCTTCTTGATTTAGATCATCCCCTGAGGTTATTAGATCTATCAAATTTATCATTTAAGCCTTTGTTCCTACTTCTACCACATCTTTCTTGCTTGTCAGTAACAAGTGCCTAAGTCTCAGAACTTGTAGCAAGATCTTTCCTTATAGCTTCTTTAGTCATCTAGTTGTCTTTCACCATTGCAATAGTGAGCTTTCCATCTAGAGCAGAATTACTAACAGACACTACAAGTGACTCATAGCCTTCGAGTAGTGAACTTAGCAACAAAAGTGATTGTATCTCATCATTAAGCACAAGCTCCATAGAAAACGACTGATTTACCGAGCCATGAAAATCATTCAAATGCTATGTCATATTGGATCCATTCTTATACTTTAGATTTGTCACTTTCCAAATTGAGGAGATTTTATTCAAGGCAGTTTACCTCTCAAACATGAACTCTAATTTCTTCCATAGAATATCAATTTTGGTTTTCTGAGCAACATGATGATATACACTATGAGCAACCCATTGTCGGATATAACCGACAGTTTTTCTATGCATGATTGACTAATCTTCATCAGACTTATTTGATGACTTCACAGTGTCACCACCTAAAGGGAAGTACAGATCTTTATAATATAACAAGTTTTCGATCATAGATTTCGAGATATAATAATTTGATGAATTTAATTTAATCATTGTACCTGATGGTTTAGCCATGTCTGCAAAATAATTTACAAAACCCTAGTTTTCTTTTTCAACCTGGTGCTTTGATACTACTTTGTTAGGAAAAATCTCCAATAACTTGGAAACGATCACCACAATTTTTCCCCTTGCATGTAGCGATCACAACACAATAAATAGATAATAATGAATCAAAGAAAAAAAAATCAAGATTTAACGTAGAAAACCCTAATAGGAAAAAACCATGGGACTGCTGCACAAATTCTTCCACTATCAATAATAATAGGGTACACAATTTTTATTCACTAGTGATACTAGTAGATCGCACAAATCTTCACCATAAGCGATGGATTACAATCAATAGTGGGCCTCTCTCTCTCTAGAATTCGCTCTCTATGTTTTAGGAATAGCCAATTGATGCCCCTAAAAGAAAAACAAGGAGTATTTGTACAAAAAATAAAGGAAAAAATTGTTAGCAACATAAGCTGGCAAAAAATTAACTCAAGGCTAGCAGCTTTAAAGTCTTCGGTGATTTTAATGCCAACTGAAGGCCAGCAGCATTGCTGCTTATGTCGGCAGCTTTGGAGCTGCCCTTGCCTGATGTTTGCTCTCAAAAATAATTTCTTCAATTCAAAGACGGCTGTGTACATTAAAGATCGATGATCTATAATGTTCCAAGTCTCCTTTGATGCACAAATCTCCTTATTTTCAAAGGCTTCCACTAAATATATGTAATGTATTTATGATTTCCTAGGTTGTAGATCCATATGGGTTAGATCCATAACCCAATAAAACATTACTTAAAAGTAGTAGTAATTGATACTACAACATTGATAGTAGCCTTCTAACAAAATTACTCAACCCATGAACCCTTAAATCATAGCATGTAACCTCAATGCATATTAGGGTTTCATGAGTCTAGCGAAAATTTTAATCGAAACATGACACATCATAAGATAAGCATCTTTACTAATATATCAAAGCAATCAAAGATTAAAAACTACACATTCTTGTTTGTAGATTTCAAACCTTAAGCTGGTAGTATTGATCATAATACATAAAAAAACAAAATTTAGAACAAGTTCAAGACAGAGAGAGGAGACAGAAGAGAAAGTAAAGATAAATAGAACTTACTTGACACATGGGACACGGGTAGGGACATGACTTGTCACCCTCATGTCGTTCTTAGGTGTCAAAGCAATTCATCCACAAATTCTACACAAGAAGCAACATGACTTGTCCTCTTCATGTCATTCTTAGGATAGAGCACTGTTAAAGAATAGAAAGGGACACGAGAAAGGACATGAATTGTCCTTCTCGTGTCATTCTTAGATTAAAAGATTGACAAGGGGTAGGAAGAAATGCGAGAGAGGACATAACTTGTCCTTTTCGTGACATTCTTAAATTAAAAGACTGACTAAGGATAGGAAGGACACGAGACAGGAAATGGCTTGTCCTTCTCTTATCATTCTAAGGTTCCACAATTTTATAGGATACAGAAAGGGACATGAGTTGAAGATAAGTCATGTCATTCCTCTATCTTTTTGACATCATAACATACTTAAATTTTCTTTAATGTAACACTTCTTTGCACCAATATAAAGTTGTAAATTGCATAAGTTCATTAATAAAATGTCGAAAATATATATGGAATATGAGTCTAGAAAGTAAAGGAGCTAAAGGGAGAAAGTTAGGCATGGATTGCCTCCTATGTAGTGTTTTTGTTTAACATCGATAGTTAAATTTTTTTAACTTATCTATCTTTATTCCATGGGAATGTAACCTACTCCCATAACTCTAGAAGATAAGGGAGAGACTTTATTTTTGGCAAATATTTATCCAGCTGGATGATAACTCATACAAAGCTTCGAAAGGCAAATATAACACAAAAAGAAGTTTGTAAATCATGTGCCTACTCAAACTTCAATATATATCTTAGAAGTTATAGGGACTCCAACTTAAATTTTCTTTTTCCATCTCAAACTTCTCACAAAAAAATTAAAGAGGGCTCTAAATCATAGATTTTTTAAGTGATTGTCAACCTCTTCATTCTCTTTAATTTAGATTAAAGAACTATCACACTTTTTTTCATGAAGCAATTGTATATCTTGGGAACTAAAGTCCTCGTCACTTTGACCCAAGTTTGCTTCAATTGACTGGCTATTAGGATCTACCTTATTTTCCTGTACTTTGGCTTCCTCATGTACTAATTCACGCTCTCTATTTGTAGTCTCAAAGAATTCTTCAAAGTAGGAAAGTTGTTACTCTCCTTACATGCAAAGGCTAGAGCCTTTAATTTTCCCAAAAACACCTAAGACATTTTTCTTCATGCCTAGGATTGATCTTTCCAATTTTGAATCGTTTACTGAAATATCAAGTCACTGAGAACAACATGAAAGTGATAGGTTATGTCACCTTGTCTTATAGAATTCTGTATGAGTAAGGTCTAGATTCATGGGAATGACATGACTTAAACAGATCATGCCTTTCAACATTATCTTCTAGGGCGTGCATATGATTAATTCAAATGATATGGCTAGATAACACAATCACATCTTCCTCATGTCGAATACGAATGAATTCCAAACTTTACAATTTGACCCAAAATCCTTCATTTTCATAAAATCTCTCTCTTAAATGCTTGAAATTAATTTTGTTGATTTTAAGTGCTATTTAAATAGTAAATGTTAATAAAATGGCCAAATAATGTATAATTTAGCACTCATAAACTAGGAATAAATTAGATTTATCAATATTTATCATCAACTCCATTAAAGACCTTATAGATGGTTCTTCCCTAGCCTCTTCATCTATTCTACACCTTATTGACTACTAAAGGAGACATTTGTCCATTTTGCCTTGCCCAAATCCTTAGCCATCTCCATAAAGATGAGAACTTGTTCCATAATAAATCAATTTTATTATTCACCATAACTTTAAAGCATTCTCAAACAAAACCTTAAATCGTTGTTGCAACCTCAAGCTCTAATACTAAGATGATATGGATAAACCTTTATCTCAAGTTATGCGGCAAATTGTATGGAAAATAAGAGATTTGGAATTTTGGTGTTCTTGTGATTTGTAATTTATAGTCTTTTCAACTGGATAATAAAAAGCGTAAAAGTATGAATGAATTAAATTATTGAAGATGATGCAACAATAGCCAATCAAACAAAAATATAGGTAATCTTTAGTTTATATGGTATATCGTTAAAGAGAAATAAAGATTTCAAATTATTCAATTGATATGATGCACAATTGAATTACTTTGAAGGGATAGTTTGTCACAATTCTAGAAGGAATTGAAAAGAACAAGGTATTTAGAGAACAAGATTCTTAAAAGTTTTCACTCATCAATTTATATAAAAATAACGTTTACGATGTCTTAAATACTAGTCCTCAGACAACCCTAGAGGTAGAAAAGTCATAAAATAACTTCATCAAATAGAATATATAGAAAAAAGATGAATAAAATAACTTCATCAAATAGAATATATAGAAAAAGATGAATGGAAACACGTTTGATAAGAACCATGGGTAAGAACATGACATAACACAAAGCATACAGCTTGACATAAAATATACAGGAAGAAGCACAATTGTGCTAAAAGCCACGTTGGTTTTGGAACATAAAATATTAATACTATTTTTCTTCAATCAAAGCAGCGTTTGACCTCATATGAAGTTGTGATCTTTTCCCAATCTCTTGGGCATAAATGGAATGATGTACTTCATCAAAATGAACAAAATAATGATAAAAGTATCTATATCCATCCTCTATTGCCTACTCTAACAGAGTACATTGAGCTAAATTTTGTAATCCTTTATCTTCACCTCATATATTAAGACCAATGGACTTTTAATCCCAATCACAATCTCAAATATCACATACAAGTTTTCTTTATGATTGAAAGTAAAGATTCATATCCCTCAACTAGATCTTCACGACGATTTGGTATTTTCTGATTACAAGCTGACTTAGAAGTAGGGACGAGCGCATAACCATATAACTTTAGGGAGGGAGGCAAATTTACTTTATTATAAATATAAACATAACACATATTTTTTTCTTATTTAATAATATTTTAATAATAATATTTTTTCTTTAGCGAGGGGAACCGAGATCCCTTTCGGCCTTTGCCTAGGTCGGTCCCCGCCTAAAAGTATCACCGTCCTTCCACCACATGCCATAGTCAGTCCTAAGTTTAAATTACAATATTATATTTCCAACGAATTGAGTTCCAAACTTAAGATTCTATCTCAATACACAATCATATTTACCATATTGAGATGATGAGACCTAGCTTAGAGAAAGCAAAACCAAACACATTAATATTTCTCATGACTTATGCCACAAATACATAGATTTTATTGGCTGAGATGATATAAACATAAAAGTCTTCAATGATTTCACTTAATATATTAAAGAACTCGATCATATTTTATCACCCACCGAACTTATCCAAATATAATCAGTCCCGTATGATATGCTCTTTCAAGGTTTAATGTTTCTTTTACTGTCCTTGCACGTAAACAAACCACAAAATCTATACCGAGTAAGTCTCTCAAGATTAAATAGTAATTTTGACTCTCCTTGCACATAGACAAATCACAAAATCTATGCTGATTAAATCAAGCTGTCACTCTAAAAGGTAGCTTTGATATTATTGCAAAGAACATCTAATACAGAGAAGCGACTGTTAACAAAAGAGTAATAACAATGCGATACTGGATTTATAACATTGAATTTCTGTATCACGTAGTTCGGCATACTCAATTCATCTTGTATTACATGTATTTCAATAAAATCAATCTCAATCCATTAACAACGAATTTAAACTTTGAAGCGAAATAAATGTAGGATTAAATCCACCTATGTTAAATTCCAACACATATATAACATGACGGGATCTTATTCTAAAGTAAGAAATATGGCCGTATGGTTCATGGTTCTCTTTGTATGGACACAATGTCTTCAATTATGCGAATGGAGGCTACAATTGACGCAACTCAAATTAAAGTAATTTGCTGTCTTCCATTTGGATGTTTCTTCGTGGACTTGCTTAACGGGGTAAAGAGAAAGGGGAGATTGGCAGAATAGTCAAAGCCCTGGTCCATGCCTCTTGAAAACTATGATAAAAAAAATATATATATATATATATATATATTTTTTTTTTTCTGTTGCATTTGATTGCTAGAACAAGTGGTCCAATGAGAGAATGCTGGCCAAGCCTAGAATTCATGAAGATAGTCAAAGCCCTCTATAATTTTCCAAACTCTGGAAACGCACACTATTATATACCAAGTGTATGGTTATAAAAGGACATCTTGAAAGAATAAGCATTGTTGATGGAGAAAATGATTGGAAAATTGTGTGGTCATCCTTCATTTTACCATGCAACCGATTTCATAAATTATTAAATGGTCCAAATTTATGGAAACCTATAATCAGACCATTTAAAATACTTGTTATAGTAACTCCTGGTCTCCTATGATCTTCTGAATGGTAGGATAATGGACTGGATAATCTTACCAACTAAATCATAAAAATTCCTAAAGTATTAGTAAAAAAATATATGTAAAATGATAAGGATGAAAAATTTATAAATATTTTTATTTTTCTAAAATGGCAAAGATGTCATAAAAACTATCAAAATTATATGTATGTATATATATATATATATTATATAGGATAACCATTCTATGGTTTTGGTTTATTAGAATAAATAGTGGTAATAGGCATCTTCATGAAATGGGTCCTATATAAAACCCGCGATGCCTTGAACCAATAGGTCTATGATCCGAAACAACCCTAATCTAGCCAAGTTTGAATCAACAAAAGATGCAAAGGATCTCGGTTCTGGGCCCCTTCATCAATCACAAACCATATACCTAACAAGCCCATCCTATTCTAGTAAAAAAATATGTATAGACATGTACAAATTAATAATTATAAAAAAATAAACATATCTAAAAGTAGTAGTAAAGAAAAAAAAAAAAAAAAACAACTCGTAGAATGCGCATTCCAAGTCTTAGTTAACAATACAGCTAAAATACTAAAAAATACATGTAATTGAAGGAAAAGAATGATAGGTTTATCTTAAAAAATTACGCAACATTTATACAGATGTTCATATTACCATGGCAATTTCATCAGTAAAAATATTTCTAACGTTATTTTAGTATAAATAGCCAGAACATTAGAATCTCCCATGGAACTAACAAATAAAGAAATTCCTTTTCTTTGATCTTGCTGTAGATGGAATGTTTCGATTGTAGTTGGACTTGGCATGGTGTTCTGAATTAAACTATTCAACTACGTGCTACCACCATTAAGCTTTTAATATACACGTAGTTGTTTTCTAGTCCACATCCACTTATGTATCTAGGGTTGTTCCATCTCTCAACATTACATTTTAGAACATGTTTTATATAACAAGGTAAACCTAAACATTTTACTCGTTAAACATTTCATTTCAGTTCATTTTATAAGATGTTTTACGCAGCAAGTTGTTATCTCTAGTAACCCAAAACCAAACCTAAAACATAAGAAACATAAACCATGGCTTCTCTTCTATATATGTTTGGTTTTCCTTTCTACTCAGATGATATGGTCTCAGGAAACAGTCTAATAATGTAACCCAGATGCTTTTTTTTAACTCCCCACTGAAATCATTTGCTTTATTTTCTAGCATAGAAAAAAATAACTTATTAGTATCATATAATACTAGTAAAAGCAATTAAAATTTAATAATATATTACTTTTTTAAAGTCAACTATCATTGTAAATTGTGTTAAAGAAGTTGTAAAAATGACTATAAAAAGTTTGATTAGTAATTAACTTTACTAGTTCAAAGTTTTTAAGTATTAAATTGAATTTTTCTATAAAGTAAATGTATATCAAATTTAACATTTATCCTTTAAAAATTCATATTACCCATAAAAGATATCGAAATTAATATTTTTTCAGCAAAACTTTCACATCATTTCAATAATACTACATCAGTGTAGGCCCTTGGTCTACCCATCTTAGATAGATCTTCTATTGAGGGTCTGCATGCGGTATCGTATATGGAACCACTATAGTACATTTTTTCACTTGATTGACTTTCAATGGAGGGTCCCTCTAAGATAGGAAGGTCAAAGGCCTACTTATCTTTTTTTCTCAAATATGGCTTTTGCTGGCTTTTGCAAAGTCAAAAGCCATGAAAAAAATAGAGTGAATGTATAGTATTTTGAAAAAGCTCAGTGTCGATACAATTTTTAGTGGTTTGTTTGATGAAATTGACATTCTGTTCTATTTTGTTGTTATTTCTTATTAAATGGATGGACATCTTTTGGCGTACACAATTATTGCATCTATACGCAAAAGTTAAATATGACACCACTTTATATTATATTATAATTACTATCTCAAACTCTATATATATGATGGATAATTCAAAAGAGAAAGGAAACAAAATAATATATAAAGAATCTTTAAAAATAAAGGTGTGCGAAAACGAATTGAAACAATATAATTTTTGATAAAGCAAAAATGTATACTATTACTTTAACTTTTTTTTCCTTTAAAATTTCCACAATTTAATCTAGCTTGAACACAAATATCAAGTTGATAAAACACAAGATTCTTCAAGTTTCAAGGAGTGATTTTAGGCTTGGACAGATATAGTAAAATTAAAACTCAATATCTTTATATTAAGTGCCTCGTACCATTTTTATCTTGCAATTTTCATACCTAAATGTGATAATATCATAATTTCTATATTTCGTATTAGTTAATTTGTTATGGGATGTCTGCAATTATGTATCTAGGAAAGTTAACTACGTCTACCTCTACCATATTTAATAATTCACAAAGCAGAATAATTGTGATTATAACCAATTTTATCTTATGTAGAAGATAACTTATTAGAAAGAGTTTCTCTTTATCACCTTCAAATTTTTGCATAAGAATATAACAAATGAGATGAAGGGTTCTTAAAGTTGAAAGGAACTCTTTACGATATTTTGATATTCATTCGATAACATGATCCAACCATTTTATATGATG
Source organism: Combretum micranthum (assembly GCA_024138025.1). Classification (NCBI taxonomy): domain Eukaryota; kingdom Viridiplantae; phylum Streptophyta; class Magnoliopsida; order Myrtales; family Combretaceae; genus Combretum; species Combretum micranthum. The sequence goes on along the minus strand of JAMXBD010001810.1, from coordinate 177,262 downwards.
AAAAAAATCTAATTCTATCGAAATAAACGAATTGAAATTTAAATATCACGTGAAGTAATCTAAAAGTTCTAAAAATGACCAAAAACTGGGATTAGCAGAATCAAAGTTGAAAGTTTTAAAGGATGGCTGATTGAGGAAATTGTTGAAAGATATTGTTATACTACAATTAATCACACTCATATGCCTTTCATCTTGTTCGGTTTGAACGTACATATTGCACAATATGTGCTTTTCTTGCTTAGATCGAATGATACACGTACATTTTATATGCATCAAGAATTCAAAAAAATAAAAAAAAATAAAAAATAATGGAAGAGCTTAATAGGGAAGGTATATATTCTTTTATTTAAAAAACACATAAACATGCAATTTTTTTGACCGCTTTAATAACTAAGTAAAAAGTAAATGTCAAAATCTATTATGGAAATTTTGTAGACATAGATTTAAAAGCTGATTTATTGATGAGAATTAAAATTAATGAGAACACTGTTATTTTCAATAAAAGAATAAAATAAGAAGTCACATTTGAAGAAAAAATTATTGCGTATAATTATGGGCTTAATTAAGCGGGTTTTGCTTAATATAATAGTGTTTAAACATTATATTGCTTATATTTTTCTTTTCTTGCTTAAATTGAATAATACATATGCATAATATATATATATATATTTTGTATTGGTAAATAACCCTATCGAAAACAATTGCATATGGCAAATTATGTAAGCACCAAGAATTCAAAGAAGAAAATTGTAGAATTTAATATGAAAAATATATCATATATTTAAATTAATAGAAAAAGATAAACATGCAAATTTACTAACAGTTTCAATATCTAACGCTGAAAAGAAAATCGTCGAGATTTATTATGGAAATTGGTGGATGAAATTTCTGATTTAGAAATTCAATCATTGATGAGAATTGAAACAAATGAAAAATGGGTAACTATCATTTTCGGATGAAATAAGGTAACTGACATTTAGGAAGAAAAAACCATAGCTTATGGTTACATGAAAAAAAAAACTATAAATTATAATAAAAAACTATCAAAGTGAGTTACTCAAGTTTTGTCGTACTAATAGTAAGGAATAATGTTATGAATGGTTTCTAAATTTTAAAATTGATCACTTTATTACTCAAATTTAAAATTGATTGCTTTAATATCTAAGAAATTTTAAAATTGATCAAATTTAGTATCCAAAAATTGATAAAGGTACTATTGACATGCACGAAAAGTCTTTTTATAGAAACTATTAACATGCACAGAAAGTCTTTTTAGACGTATTATTGATATGCATGGAAAGTCTTTTTATGTACTAAATTAATTAACTTCAAAATTTAGGTGCTCAATTAATTATTTTCATAATTTAGATATCTAATTACATATTTTATAAAAAGTTTAGGTACTGTAAAGTACAAATAAATAATTCATAACGAATGGTAGAATTGTAATATAGTGATATATAAAAGGCTATTTTTGTCCTTGAGTAGATAAATTTGGACACGAGGAAGTCATGCGTGAATGATCGGATGAATTTGGCTTAGGCCGGCATCTAAGCTGCCAGCCTTGAATCCTAAGCCGCCGGCCTAAAGATAATGGACGATGGCCTAAGCTTCGGCATTGAAGTTTCGAAAATTTACTAAGGAAATTAGTCCTACGCCGAACTAATGGCCGCCGGCATACCCAGCTAAGCCAGCGATGTAAGTGGCTAAACTGCCAACGTAAAGGCCAACCTATGTCCACGGTTTTCCTAGGCTAGTGTTGCGTTTTTCCAATACCAACTCTCTTTATAAATAGACCCTAGACCTCATGACCTTGTCATACCTTTTCCTCAGCAAAACCCTAGGTAAGTAGGTCTTTCTCTAGTCTTTTCAATCATTCTCTTTAGTTCAATCTTTCTAATACGAGTTGTTCTATGGATTTGAAGGAGGTCCAAGAGTTGTGGTGAAACCTTTGAGTGATTGGAGTTCTGGGAGACTCTGATTCAAAGGCCAAAGGTAATATCTTTCTTAGGTTTTATAATTTCTACGATTTGAGGATTATAGGTTTGCGATTTCAGTTTATTTTTTAAATTTAGGAGAATTGTGGATTAGGATTCTTATTCCAATTTGAGATCTACAAGTTCTAGGTACGTATGAATCTATTCAATATTGTTGTTCCAAAGCCATTCATCTATTGTTGCATTTTGAATTGTTAATTGGAGACTTTACATATATGTATTGAAGGAAGTTGTGGATAAATTAGGAAATTGGGGAGAAAACTATGTTGGACGGTTTCTTTGAATGGTAAACAAAAGAGATAGGTGTGTTAATTATTTTTCGTAGATTCTTTGAGCGAGATTATGAAACCAAAGATTAAGGTTTAATTGTGTATTGCAAGTTGAAATTGATTGAGACATATTATTGATCAGGGATATCCGAGAGATTATGGTTCTTTTCTTTAAGAAGTCTTGTTAGTGGATTTGAGTTGGAAGCAATACCAGGTACGACCTTACTTTGCCTGTTGTTTGTGCATGTAGGTTTAGGAAATAATTTGATTAGATCTTATCCGACATAAAAATTGTAAAATGTTGCTTGTGTATGGCTTTGATTAGTAAAGAGCACGCAGAGTGTGATACTAACGAGGCATCCTGATGATTCTTGTGTGGCGTTGTTCCTAGTGAAGTTGCACTTAGAAATGATTCCGGTAGATTAGGAGCCGTTTCGGTCCATATGGCGAACGCAATGATATGTGGGGAGTACCCAACATCAATATATTGTATATAAACTATTTTATAAAGTTTGTGAATGGGTCATGATTACTCGAGTTTAACTAGATGCATATGGTTCTAAACTGTGTTGTTTATTTCACTAATTAAAGATAATAATTTATGCCTGTTGCATTAGTTTTAGGAATTTATGTGATGTATGTTGCATGTTCATGCGTATTTATTTGTGGTATGGTGTACTGGCGTTTTGCTCATTCTTTTAATTTTTTAGGTACAGGTGAAGATGATGTTATGTATGATCTATTTGGGTATTATCTATATGTAGATCATGGGATGGTGATAGTGGACTTGACTATCCAGCTAAGGACTTGTAGATCTTGAGTTGGATTTAGGGAAGAGATATAAGACTTTATGGAGTTTATGTTTGAATGTTACTAGTTGTCGAAATTCTGTGAGACTAGTTTATTAGGTTTTATTTGTTTTGATGACATGTAGTTTCAGATTTTTATTAGTTCATGATTTAAAAGAGATTATTTTATGAGATGTTTCAAAACAAATCAATTATGCGTTTTGGTGATTAAATTTGATATAATTGTGGTATAGTGTTTTATAGCCTTAGCGTGTTTTTAATAAAAGAAGAACACATGGCGAGTTGTAATACCTACAACTTAAGATGTTACAGGTACGATTCGTAGCATTAATTCCTCACTAGAAAACACTTGATAGCAATTGTACACTCCTTCACTGGTTTTGCTTTTATCTTCTTCCTCCCCTCCCCTCCCTTCCCTTACCCCCAACCCAAAATAACTTAAAATAAAATGCCATTACTAAAACATATAGTAGCTTGGTCAGTGGAATTATTAGTTCTTTGGACCTTCTCCGGTTGACGGCATCATCTCGGATATCATGACTATTCACTGAGCCTTTACTGAATTAATGAAAACTTATAATTTACCAGTTATAGTTGTACCACTACTGCCAATAAATTATTGTACCATTATTCTAGAATTAAATTAACTTTAACCCAAACTAATTATTGACATAACTTTTGTATCACTGAAAGCTCTAATCAATCATCTTTTAGCGTTGACTATGATAATGTACACATAAATAGTGTCTATCTAATAATATATCAAGGTAATCATCTAGTGACAATTAATCACTAAATGTGATAGAAAGAATTTGAAATGCAAACAATTACAAATGATTATTGCATAATTAGATCTTAGTCATCAAATGATATCTTGCTTGAATGAGCATAAGTCATATCATCAGTATTCAGTTGTTTACATGGAATTCCAAGATAAGTAATAATTAACTCTCAACCAAAACATAGGTCATTTTTATCCCAATAAAATGACCAAGAATTAACTCAATCCAAGGCAGTGAAGAATTTTTTCTTGACCCATCATTATTCTCTTTACACTTTATGTTCCATCCAAACTATATTATTTACAATTTATATATGAATGTGTTTATCAATATCAACATGCCATATATTGGATACCTCATACCTATAGTAGAGACATTCAGTGTAATTAATTTTTCATATGAATATTGAATATTTACAGGCAAATGATTTGCATGGAACAAGGTAATCAAGAACCTTGAACAATGTACCTTTCAGCTCGTATAGTTTGTTGACCATAACTTATATAGAAATTCTTGATGCTCATTCATTTAAAGGTGAACTAGTGAGATTGAACAAGTGGCAAGCTTCTGCATCAATGAGTCTCTAGTTGAAAAAAAAAAAAAAGAAAAACTTACTATTGAGCACTGAAAGAGGTGAGACTTAGCCTCTTGTCTGCAACTGCCTCTTATCTGGTTAGAAATTGTCTCTTTTGCATAAGGGGAGAAATTTGCCAACTTTGAATTTCAAAAGATGCAAGTTCTCACTCTCCTATTTCCCTATATAAACCCTTGGTTGCTAATCTCAAACTCTCAAGTCTCTCTCCCAACTCTCTCATTTCCCAACTCTCACCACTAAACTTTCCAAACCATTTTGTTTTTATTCTACTAAATTTTTTTCTATCATTTTAGTTTGCAAGTATTCAACTGAAAATTACATTATACATATGAGCTTTTGTAGTGTTTTCTTCATTTAAGGTTAGTATAATATGTTATTAGATTGAATATAAATAATATGTTTATATGTTGGTTAGTATGTAATTTGTTATTATTATTAATGTAAATGTATATGTATTTTTTAATATATTATTTATATGATATATATACACATAATATTTGTTGTATTTATTTAAATATATACACATCTTGCTTTAGATTGTAGTAAATTTATACAAAGTGTTTTGTATATTTATATATGAATATATGTTGTCTTTTTTGTGTGATTTTAAATATGCTAATTAATAATTTTTATGATATTGCATAGCATATTCATGTAGCACATAGTAATGGTGTTTTTTTTCTTTACAATTTTTATTGATCAAAGTAATTTGCTGTTGCATGCACATATTATGGTTGAATTAGAAATTAGTACTTTGTTTCTTTAAATTTTGCAGTAATTACTACTAGATATTTATATGATGATTAACCAAACTAATTAGTCGTAAGTCAATACTAATAATCTCACCAAAAAGTTGGAAAATTAGTAGGAAGATAAATAAAGGGGATAAATTACTATTTAAGGGTGATGTTGTTTAGTAAATTATAGTGTAGGATACACGAATGGAGTTGGCACATCACTTGTAACCAAACACCAGCATATTATGTAAATGAAGTAAGGATGTCTTTAGAAGTGGCAATGAACCACAAGTAGGCAAATGGGATGATGAGATGCCCTTATAGGGACTGCCTAAATGCGCCATGGTGGTTTATGTAAATAATCGAGTATTACCTGATGACAAGAGGAATAGCTTGGACCTACTTGACATGGATTTATCATGGTGAGTTGTCATATGAAACTGATGACAACTACAGACGAGAGTGAAGGTAGTAATCTAGACATGTACCTAGCATTTGAAGACCAAACTAATCATCGACTTTTTGAGGATATAGTTATTAATATGGGTGAATAAGAGGGGGGGTGGCATTGATAGCAGGGACAAAAGTAGTGAAGCTAACAAAAATTGGTGGACAAAGATGCTTGAAAATACAAAGAGCCAAATGTACTAGGGTTATACTAAATTATCAGTATTGTCTGCAGTACTTGAAATGATGAATATAAAGGTCAACAACAAACGGCCTGAGAAATGTTTTAACAACTTGCTTGTATTTATTATAAAATTTTGTCACTATGTGACAACTTATTGCCCTCTCCATCACTTTTAACCCATCCCACTTAAGTGGGGGCTGGAGCGTGTTATAGTCAACAAGCTATAATTAACAGACGATGTCTATCGACATGCCTAAGGTTAAGGATGTTCTAATATCCCAAACGAGGATGTTGTGGGGGTGGAGTAGGAGGAGATTGCACATGTTTCTTCTATGGACTATGCTGGTATACTAATCTCGGAGAGACGCTGAGGTTTGTCTTAGGGGAAGAGGGTAGAGGAAGAGTTCAATAGGACTGGCTAGAAGCTAAAGATAACCATGCCTAATAGATAATTAGGGGTCATATGTGATAGCAATCCAAGGATGGTCATGGTAGAGTTCTTACTCTACCATAAGAAATCCACTAAATTGTTTGTAGGAGGCATCGGAGGTAAGGCATAGTTAGCCTTTTCCTAGACATATCATCATGGCATTATTGGGTAAGTTATGGTATGTAAACTTTTGATCCTACACCTATTTTTTTTTTTAATATCTTTTGACTTGATGTCTTCACTTATAATTCTATTTTATATCAATGTACAACAAAAATTTGCATTGCTTGCCAATTGATGGAACATTAGGAAGTGGTGGGCTACCTTGAATTTCTAGGCTTGCAAGTCTTATAGTTAGGCACATTACAAGCTGCATTAGTATTAGAAGAAGTTGGGTGGAAGTGACGCAGTAGTAGTGAGTCGACCACCACTGAGATACAATCATAGGCTCAACGAGTAGAGGGACTTGTGTCATTTCTTTAAGACCGATCCAAATTTTTAGGTATGTAACTTTTCCAATCAATAATTTACACTCAACTTATTACATCATACTCATCAAACACTTCGTTATTTTTTTTTCCTTTGTTCCTTTTTTTCTTTTTAAAACTACTGGTAGCTTACATTAAGAATAGGAAATTGAAGCCCACCGAGCAATAGGTGTCAAACTAGGTTGAGGCACATTATTTAAGAATGTTTGATTAATAATTTTATAGTAATTTAGTATATCTAATTATATGTCCCTTTAAAATAACCATTTCATTATTTGTATCTCAGGAGGATGATTGCTAAAAGAGAGAATGAGGACATTTGAGATGTATAGGTTAGGCGTCAAAGAGCTTCGCTACCATAAACCCCCTTAATTTTGCATAACCTGACTTTGATAATTGGCAAGAATATGATATAAATTTCTTGAAAAAAGATCAGGAAAAGTCGCAAAAATCACTCCCGATTTTTTTGTGATTTATGAATAATGAAAATATGACTAGTTTAATTATAGTTTAAGAAATTTGAATCGTCATTAACAAAATTTTCTTAAGCATTCACAATCAATGAGCAATAGTAAATCAACAAAGTAATTGTTAAGACTCCACTAAATTTAAAAGAACTACCAATCAATTTTGAAAAATAATTCAAAAAATAGTAAATTTGTCATGAATATTCTCAAATAAGAATAATGTAATAAATTATCAAGCAAAACATTAACTTCAACAAATAAAATTAAATATATCTCTAGATTCATCAAACACGTAGAATCATATAACGTCTAATGAGTAAATTCCAAAATAATCGCAAAGAAATATTTTCTTATGAACTTATAATTAAAGATGATCGTAACCCCTTAAAGAAGCCATTCATAAAGAAGTAATTCATAAAGAAGTAACCTCTTCAAAAGGAATCTCTTAAAGAAGCTAATAACACCACCTTCTTTAGTAAGTAAAATCCATTGGAAATCACTTAAATCATATAAATGATTTATTACATGCGAAAGTATTCAAGATATAAAACAAGTAATTGAAATAAAATACAAAATCTCCAAAATTGATACCCATAAAATATTTTACATTACTAATTTAATCGTGTGGTTATCTAGAACACGTGATACATAATAAATATATGACAAACTATCATTACAATTTATAGTAGTAATATCAATAACATCAAAAGTATATTGTAGCTAACAAAATATATTGTATTAAAAAAATAGACGAGATTATTTTTATCATATGATAAATAATAATACCATACTTGATCCATATATTAAGATAATTTTAATAAGTTAATAATATTAAGGCCCTTATTATTATATTACTAATATTATATTAATCTTGATAACTTATCAACTTGTAACAATGCTATATGAATTATAAATAACCAATATCGTAATATTAGTGAACTATTACAATAAGTACTAATGTAATTTAACAATTGCGATAATAATATAAACGTAATCATCAAGACCTTAGGGTAATTACCTAGGAAAGCTTATAATTATTAGCACAAACTACATATATGATAAATCATTTGATACGACAAATATTGTATCAAAATAATTATAATAAGCAAGTAAAAACGCAAATCAAAGAAAATAATATGATATAATTAAATAATATAAGTTGAAATCATATCAGAAGATTGATTATAATTTTAATAAAATAAAACGCATCATGAACTCTAAAATTTTTATTAGAGCCAAAATCCTAAACCATATCAGATCAGACCAAAATATTAGAAACCTTAGATTGAATCAAGTAAATCTTATAACCGAATAATATTATATAAATTAAATTAAACTTGGACTCCCAAAAAAATTCGAAACCCTAGAAACCATAAACAGGAACAGATAAAGATTCAATAACCCTAAGATATTAGATGAATTAAATAATAGTCTAGAACCCTAAAAGTAAATCATTTAGCAAAAACATATCATTAATGAAATAATCCAAAAGCTTAATCAATAAAAAAACGCTATGTTAGACAATTCATCTATTTGATCTCTAACGTGCAAATCATGACAATACATCAAAATAATATCTATTAACAAAAAAAAATAAAAAAAATGATTCCCTATAATTATCAACCCTTAAAATTTTACAGTAATCTTATATGCAAAATCTTAGAATATAAAAAACAGAATTAGAATCATAAAGTTAAACTGAGTCAACCTTAAAAACTAGAAGCTTCAAACTAAATCGGACCGCTTCTGAGACCTTAAAATATGTAATAAAATGAGAAAAATAAGATAAGCACGAATTATGAACCAAATATATATTATGAGTCCTAAAATGATCAGATTCGACAAAAACTTCGCTTGTATTAGGCCTTTATAGGATCAGTTTTCGTATCTGATCATGAACACATAAATTAAGATAATATAATTTAATTAATATTTAGAAATAAAATAATGAAAATTTATTTTCTATAATGTGGTATCTAAATTTTCAAATCAAATTTCGGCAACTAAATAGTTTCAGCACCCGATCATTAGTACGTAAGCCGAAATAATAATACTGAATAACGGTTAATGATAAAATAATATCAATTCATCTTTCAAATATTATTTGATGATTGGCCAAAAAAATATTATTTAATGATTTTTCATTTCATAAAAATATCAGTTACAAATTTTTCGTTTATTAAAAACGTTAGTTATAGTTATTATATGCATATTTTATCTCTACCGATAATTAATTTGTCACTTTTTACCATTAATTACTATTTATTTGTCTCTATTTTTTCTTACACTTATCTCTTACAATTTACACACCTATTTCTTATATTTACATTACCAACATTACTTTTTACATAACTTCTCTTATACTTTATTACATTTTTCTACTTAAATTAATTTTTTCCCCTCTCTCTTCCCCTTTTAGCTGCTACCCCTCTTTTCTCTCATATTTTATTTCTTTTTTATTTATTTTTACATCTTTAATTCCCTCATTTTTCCTTCTATAATACCACCTCCCTTCTTCACTTCCTATGCACATTTCTTCATCTTAACAAAACTCTTGCAAATTTTTTTCTCAATTTTTCTCAACAACTCTCTCTCCCTCTTCTCTTCCACGCCACACATATATACACCAACACACAACCATTTGTTCCCTCAAAAATTTCCTACATCCAGCTCTGTCTCAGGTAAAACACTAAACTCCCTCTTCAGATTATGTTAACATAACATGAAAAACGTGTATGTTATGTTTCTAAAATCCTCATGATGCATATGCTAGGGAAGGAAACATGGAAACAACATATTGTTCATATCTTGTTAACTTCATGTCCATGTTTAAATTATGTTGAAATATTGTTTCTAACTTTAATTTTGTATATGTTAGTAAATATATGTGATATATATATATACATATATATCTATAAAGCCTATATGCTCACTAATCTAACTTTTATTTAATGCTCTTTTTCTTTGATTGGTAAATATATGTGATATTATATATATCTATAAAGCCTAGATACTCACTAATCTAACTTTATTTAATGCTCTTATTTCTTTGCTTATTATTTATTTCTTGCTAATAAATAAGATTAGTAAATCTTTAGTTTAGATTTATCCTTAAACAAAAAGGGACTTGTCCATAATCTAAGTCCCGGGGAGCCTTGAATATAATTTAAGACTATCATATTTTCTTATTATTTATTTTGTTTTATTTATGAGATTGAAATATTTCAAGTCTTGGGAAGCCTTGAAAAAAGATCTAAGAGTTCCAAGTTTTATTTCTTTATGTTTTTATTTTTATAGTAGCTGGAATTTATTCAAGTCCCGGAAATTTTGATAACAAGCTAAGATTCCTCTGCTTTTGTTTTAATACCTTCATGATTTTGTTTATTTATTTCTATTTTTTGTGTTACTTGTATAAGTCCATGCTATTAATTTCATTTCTATTTCAAACTCATGAACATATATGCTCATAGTGATGTTTTTACCATGTCAAAATTAATATTTCTAAAACATAAATGTTGGTAATTCTTTGTTATCCAAAAATTTTCCTAAAAATCCTATTTTCAATACATGGGGAACCTCTCCATCAAGAATAAAGATTTAGAATAAAACATCCATCTAAAATTTCAAGATGCTCGGACTTAGTGGAATTTTAAGAAATACCACTTGAAGCATTTTCATCATAGACAAGAAAAATCCATGTCTAGTAGAAATAAATGTTAAATGAAGTTTTAGAAGTAAGTATGAAACATTCAAAGGTTTGAATTAAATGCTAAACCATGATTTTCTTTAGGCTATATGTTTACGAAAATCTTCAAAAGAAAAGATTTTTGCTACAAGAAGTAGTTTACATAAAGATTTATTTTTGGAAAATAATTAGTTAAAATAAGTTCTACTCTAATAAGACCATGATTTTAGTTAAAATTCATATTTGCAAAGATTTAGGAATTTAGATTTTTAGGAAAATCCAAAAAAAAAAATTAAAACAAAATCAACTTCTAAATTTTTTTAAATATCGTGACCCATGTAATGAGTGGAAAATATTTTACAAATTGAAATTCTTTTTGCGAAAAAAACTGAAAACCCTTTTCATCAAGAAAGAAAATCTAGGATAAGTCATTTACCCTTTTCCTTCAAAACCAAAACTTAAGGAAGTTTAAAAAATACAACTTAGAATAATTTTTCTCCATCAACACCTAAAGTCCATGTTTTGCAAATAATTGACTAAAAGAAGTTTTTATTACAAAAATGAAATATTCATGAACATAAAATGAATATAAAATTATGATTCTTAATTAGTATTCGTATTCACAAAAATCAAGAATTAAAATTTTTTTGAATATCAAAAGTGATTTTTCAAAAACTTAACTTTTCTACTTTTCATGGAAGTTGTTTTAATGAATTTTCTATTTTGAGCAACATCACTAAGATCATGCATGTAATGTGAGTTATTATCATTATGATATGATTTTTAAATATGGAAATATTTTATACTTGATTTATAAAGTCCAAATGAAGTAAAAATTTTGAAAATTAAAAAGGACAAGTCTGAAATATATTAGACACAATTTGTAGAGTATAATTCCAAGACCCAAACAACTTCAAATGTTAAAAAATAACCTTAGAAATGGATAGAGTATTGAAGTAGGTAGAAACAACTATTAATATGCGAAATTACAAGTTAAAATAAGTAAATTATGCCATTTTAAGTTAGAACTTCTATTCGGGAAAAATGACGTGAGTAGAATAAATAGGATTAGAAATTTAAGTAGAATCAATATGAAATACATTCCATGTATTTCTTTTTTTTAGGTAATGGGAAATTTAACTACCTTTCTCCAAGGATCATTTCAACTAAGGATGCACTAAGGACGAGTGAGTTTATCTCCTTGTTTTACGTACCTATGTTTGTACTTGTAATTTAGAAGCACTGGAAATAGGAAAAAGATAAAAATAAATATGTATGTGGGGATTCATATGGGAATTTTTGCTATCATGGTATTTATTAAACATAATGTAAGCATACCAAAACTTGAATGGCTGATAAAATTAATTATTGTCTTTATGTCATGTTGAAGTGTTTGTGAAATATCTATGATCACCCAAAGATTTTTATATATATGTTGAAATCAAATTAATAAATTAGATCATGCATATCACCAAGTGAGTCACATTGCATTGCTGCTGCTACAACCTTAGTGGGACAAGAGTATAGTAGTGGGGTTAGTGTAGCCAGAAAATCTACAAGGGTGTGTAGTAGTCGGAAAGAACTACAAGTTTTGAAGGCGAGTAGTAGCTGGAAAGATCTACAAACATATTTGCGAAATAAGGTTATATGGGCGAAGCACTTAACCCCGATGGAGGATATAAATCTATTCAGACATATGATTTCTGATTGATCATATCTATTGCTTGCTCATGTGGATGTTGCATCTCATATGATTATTAACAAACTTGCTTGTTATTCTGTTTGTTACGAGTAAGTTTTGCATAGGGATATATCTCATTAAGTTGGATATAGTTTACCCCTAGTAGTTTGTTTTTGTAGGAAAATCATAAAGCCGAGATTGGGATAGGAGCTGAGCGCAAAGCATGTCAAAGATTAAGTCATGATAATGAGAGGATTAAAATGTTTATGGACTAAAATTAGTTGAGAAAATAAAGAATTAAAAAATGACTTGTTTATTTTATAATCCCCTTTGATAGTAGATGATAGATAACCTAAGTTGCTTTACCTTGTTTCATCTTTGGTAAGGTATCCGATTCTCTGCAGTCTTTGTGATTTCTAAAAATATTGGCATCCAAAACTATTTTTCTAAATATATATATGTATAAATATTGAGAGAATAAATAATTAGAGTCTTGCGATCTCTGACTTCTAAGGTGGTCTTCATGTTATGAGTGTACATGTGATATGATGACTTTAGAGTAATCCTATTATGCCCTAGTTTAGGGTCATGAAACTACCATCATGGAGGTGGTGTTACAACATTTATTTGGATATCGATGCTGCATAAGATATGGTGCACTAATCATTGAGGACAAGCATGATTATTTCGAGCAACATGCAATGAGTCCAGTATAAGCTAAGACTATATTGGTGACCATGGGAATTTACTAAGACTGCCAAAGGTGGAGTAAATGCTTATGGTATAGATCTCATGACTTCCCATGCCATATTATTTTCTATATCCTCCTTATCCTTAGTTGCTATTGCCCATGGGTACCCTGGTTAATGGCATAAACCTAGCCAATGTATCTCAATCTTACACCATCCACACCATCAACTTCCTCCACAATTGTCACTATAATTTTTTTTTTTTTTTTTTTTGCCAACGAACTTCAACCCAATGACTATAATTTTATGGGAATGAGGTACTTTTTTTAGGATGAATTATACGAGCCCGTTCCCCCACATTACTTTAAAGCCTCTTTCACTTCTTTCTTTTTTTTTTTAATTTTTTTCAATACTGTCTCTTTTTCCTTCTTAATAGTTTTTCCCCTAAAATAACATAACCCTCCTCTGCAAACGCATCGACCTTCGCTCGTGGTTCCTTCTTCTTCAGCCAACAACTTCACCCGTAGCAAGATGGATTCCTTCCACTAGAAAATCAGAGCGTATCTCTTAGAAAATTTCCCTCCTTTTTTTCATTTTCCACCACACTCTCTCCCAGTACATATTTTTCACTTTTAAACTGCCATACATATCATCTTCACTCTCACAATCATGTTATCAATGTAAACAAGAAAGTATGTATTTCCTTGTAATCTTCCTCCTTCTTCTTTGCAATCATTTTTTTTTTTATGTTTTATCCATTCAATTTTTTCTTGCAGGTTTGGATTTAGCTAAAATTGTCCTTATCCTTCATAATCTGTAAGGTATTTCAATATAATTCTTCTTCTTATTTTATCATATATTGAAAAGTATGAATTTAGTGCTTTTATTTGTAAACAAGGGCATAAAGATGTAATCTTTATGGGTTTCTTGGGTATATTTGCATATTTGTAAACGGATTTAGTATTATAATTTGAACGAAAACTATTTGCTCTATTGGGTTCCAAATCTTTAAGATACCATCTCTTGATATAAGTTTTCTATGGAATATAGATTGTTGGTGTTTGGATTTTTTTCACTTGCAAATTCATTTAAATCCGCCTAGCTTTGTCTTTCTCTCATATATATATATATATATATATATATATATGAACGGTAATAATGGTATTAAATATATACGGAGTTCCAATGGCATAGATCCTTGATGAATAGTGGGTATTCAAGTTCTCTTTCTCTCCATATATATATATATATATATATATATGAAAAATAAGAATAACACAAACTAGAGCATAATTTATATCTTTAAAAAAAATACAGTGACGTTGTTGCTTTTTCTTTTTGGGTATTTGATCTCTAATTGAGTTATATATGACAGATGTTTTTATTTTTAAGAAAATTTTCTATTTACGTGATTTTTTTTTTCTTTTGGAATGATATCTCCATGTATGCATGAATCAACAAATGTATGAATTGTGTATGGATTTTCCGTATGTGTGAACACGATCAACATAATTTTATAGTGCTATAAGTTAATATGAATAATTGATCATTCTTTTAATAGTAATACAATGGTTGAAATATGAAGATTCTTGATATCATAGTGGGGGTATAATATTAAATCATGATTTTGGAGTAGAAAATATTTTAGCATAGTGCTGACAACTCTAATATCAAAGGCGAATATAAATATAATTATTGAAAAAATTAAAAGAATCAAGACAACTCTAGTATATGTTATTTGACATGGTAAAAGGAAAAAAGGGATGATGTGTAGAATATTTAGTCGATGCTTACCCCCCAAAGAAGTTGATTTAAATTTTAGATTTTTTATTTAGGACTATTTTATATTAGTTGCTCTTGTGTTAATTTGGGTATTTTATTAGTTTATTGTGACCAAAAGATGAAACCTTTAATAGATTGTACCACACTTAATTGACTTACTTGCAAAATGATTGACTAGATAAAGAACAAGAGGATCCAATTGGCTAAGAAATATAGGAGAACGACTGGCATGATTTATTAGACACACATTTATCCATATTTGTTTTGGGCTTTATGACTGGAAAAGTTCCTGGTTAATTACTGATTGTCTTATTTTGTCTTGTCATGTTCAAATTCTTCATATGATAGTGCCTTTTTGCTACTTAGTTCTATGTTCATGACTTAGTGATGTTGCTTTTCATGTGACTTTGAAATTATCCCATTTTAGAACAAATGTGGCACTTTGATATTCTTAGTTACTTCTTTCAGTGGTTAAAGAACTTACAATGGAAATTTATGGTTTGGAGAGGTGTTTTATTATTCATGGTTGTGATGGGGAAGATTTTATTATATATATGTATATATTTATATGAGTATTTGGTTGATAAAATGAAGTATTCTATTAATATGCATTCTAAGCAATAAGTTTTAATGTCTTGAAACAATAATTTCCTAAGTAACCTGAACTTCAGTGAAATAAGACCATCTTTCTAAAGTGTGTGTGGAGTTAACATGTGAACAAGTGATATGGATAAACAATGCCTATATTAACATGAAAAGCAAGCAAAAAAGGAAATGAGAACCTAGACATAAAAGGAAGTACCACAACTAATGTTCCCATCACTTTTTTGGTAATTCTTTCTCTAATGCACAAAGGTTTTTATATGTAATTTTATCTATGAAATGGATAAGCCTTTATAATTTAATTCTCAGTAAAACCTTTCCTCCCAATTATAGAGAAAAGTCGTGTTCGATTGGATTTAATTGCAAAAGCTAGGATGTAAACCCCTAAAGTTTTGAGACTAATTAAAGCTTAAACCCTAATTAGAAAGTCAACCGGAATTCCAAAGTCAACAAAACCCTAGTCTTTTGTAACCATTCAAGTCTCACATTTCCGCTTAAGAAACCCTAAGAAAGTAAGTAAGAATTTAGTATGTAGAATAGTTCTTAATAACCTAAGAAAGCTTAAAAATATCAGATTAGTTAAACCGCGATTCGTTTTGAGCACAACCGGACGCAGTTTTCGAAAAGCATGTCCTAGGGCTCAAATTTGTAAAAATATTCCGAATATACCGTTAGACTCATAGAAATATAAGATTTTCACAAATATCAATTTCATAATTTTTCAGTAACTAAAAATATCATATATCGCAATTATACGTGTATTTTCTTACTACCGTACTAAAATTGTCATGTCTACTTTACATTACACTATTTTCTACTATTTAACACTATTTATCTATATCTACTTTTTCTTACAACCTACTCTTACAAACCATACCTCTATTTCTTACAATTTTCATTTCCAATACAACTTCACACCTTTCATATCTTACTTTTCATAAAAAAAATACAAAAAAATAAATTTCTCTCTCTCACACTCTCCAAATTTGCGCCGGCCACTCCTCTCCCTCTCTCCATTTGTTTTGTTTTTCAATTATTTAATTAACATAAATTTCCTCCCACATTTTCCTATAAATACCCCCTCTTCCTTCCACTTCTTTCACACCTTCCATACACTAAAAATACTCTCTCAAATTCTCTACAAGAATTCTCTCCCAAAGTTCTCTCAAATTTAGTTTTCTTAGGTAATATTTCTTCAAGTTTCTTCTATGTTCATTTACTTAGTATGAGCTTAGTGTGTGTTTTCTAAACCATGAAGGTTAAAGAAAGCAACAATAAGTTCATACTTTGTTTTTGTTCATGAATCTAATTTCTTTTATGTTGCTTTTATGTATATATTTATCTAAATATATCTATGTAGCTATATATATCTTTTAGAGCATATAAGCTCCTTTGTATTGCGATTTATTTACTTTCATGATGTTTTTAAGACTAGTCTTTCTAGTCTTAAACTTGTCATCATCAAGTCAAAACATTTTCTTTTTCTTTTTGGGACTAGTCTTTTCTTAGTCTTGGGATACCTTGATGAAGCTAAGGTTCCAAACTTGATTTATTTCTTTACTAGCTTATTTCTTTAGTTATTATGTTTTCTTATGTTTTCATAACTTTATGATTCATATTCATGCATGAACATAATGATTTTTGTCTTAATAAGATAAATAAGGAAAAGTTGTCTTAAAATAGAAATTTTTCTCTAAAACTAAAAGTAGAAAGTAATTTTCATAAAAACTAAGGATTTTATCTTAACAAACTTTTCTAAGAAATCTAGAGAGTTCATAGGATTTTTTTTTACAATACATACATAACATGGGAAGAAATTCTTGAGTAAAACCAAAGCTTTACTAAACTCCACTTTTTCATCAATATTAGTTTGACAAACAAGAAATTCCTTTCATGAAAATAGAATAATCTTAAGAAACAAAAAAATTATTTCTATGAATATAGAATTGTTATTATTTTAAAAAAGTATTAGAAACTAAGAAAATAAAATCATTCTTTGAAAATTTAAAGGACTAAGGAAATGAAATTTACTCATTTAAAATAACTTGATATATTCTCTAGTGAAATAAGAGGATTTTTTAAAAGTTTCACTTTTCTTTAGAAGACTTTACTTTTACGAAAATTCATGGTTTGAGACAACTTCATTAATTTCATACATTTGATATGAGTCAATAAATATATGTAAATACATTTTAAAGATTTTACAAACTATTATAATACCTATCTCTTTTATATGAGTTTTGTTAAAAGAAGGAGTTCAAGCTTTGTGAAAATTCGTGGTGAATCTGATCACCACTATTTCGGAACTCAAATGACTTAGTTTGATGAAAATAGTTATAGAAATGGATAGATCTTTTGAGTAGGTAGAAAACGATATATAATATGCAAAATTTCGAGTTAAAATGAGCAAGTTATGGCTATTTTAAGTTGGAATTTCCTCCAATTCGATTTTACCGCGATTTTAAGATAGATTTGGAATTTTCAAAAATAAAAATTCTATGAAAGACTCATTTTGGGTATTTCATCTTGTTTAGGAGAAGAGGGAATTGAGATCACTTTCCTGGAAGACTACTTCGATTAGGAGAGACCGACATGGAGTGAGTTAATCCTTTACTAGTTACATTTCCTTGTTTGTGCCTATAAGTAGTAGCACTAGAAAATAAGGAAAAGATAAATGAGCAAATATTGTGTGATTTGGATTTATGATTGGTTGAATATAAGTTAAGAATATCAAAAGAAGAATTGATAAAAAAATTGTGATTCTTGCATTGATATGATGAATATTGTTTTGATCGCCTTTAACTTGAACTCAACATTTTTTTGGTTAAACTTATATTGAAAATAAGTCATGCATATCATATTTGTGAGTCACATTTATTTCACTACTATTCTTTGTATGGGGAAACGAGGAATTGTAGTGGTGGCTAGTCTACATGGGCCAGTAGTAGGAGCCAAAGTCTACAGGGCGAGTAGGAGCTAGCAAATCTGCAAACATTGATGGTCGTATGGGCCTGTAACCTCCCAACCCCCGACATGGAGGGCGTAAAATCCATGCTACACATGATTTCCGACTAATCTTGTGTATCTTTTTTGCTCATGTGATTGGTGCATTCTCATATGATTACTTAATACTTGTTTGATATATGGAAATGTTTTGTAGATAGGAGTTATATCACTAAGCTCGTTATACTTATACCCCTATAGCTTTTTATTACAATATGATTATCTATGGTTGGCACCGAAGAGCCCGTTTGCCAGGTATGAGTCAAAGCTACTATGAGTTTTTGGGAGAAGTTACATGTATTTAATTTTGAGCATAGACTTCTAGAAAAATCTCTATAGTAGGCTTATGTTATAGTTATGTATACCTTGTTAATGGTTTAGTTAAACAAGACTATTTGAGACAGGGGAATGCCCCAAGAAGTTGTAAGAGATTATTATCCAAATGAGTATTCCATGTTTATTTATATAAGTTCTTGCATGCTTTTATTATCTAATTAAATGTAATACCCCTGTGAGTCTCCTACTATCTTGGCAGCACGCCTTGCATATGATATTGAAGCTCCTGCATGACTAAGGTTGTCATTCATTAGCTTTAATATTATATACGGCGGACTGCTACATTTAGGGTACTCTCCGGGCGTGACATAGGAACTTGTTTCTTCTCTTCCAATTAATGAAATATTTTCCTCAATTGTATTCACACCTAGTTTTTCTCTAAGTATGTAGGATTCAACTACAAATTTTATTGGATCAAAACCCTTTTGTCATATACGATAAACTCTAAAATCCTTTGAATCATAAGTTTTAAAATGTTTTAGGGGTTGAGCATTCTAAAAAAACTTGGTCTTAAGCTTTAGCATCTATCTTGCTTTTTCCCTTCCTCTTTAACTACTAATATTATGCTTTTAGGTGCTTTTTAACATTTTTTTTTTCAACTTTATTAGCATGAAATTTAATGTCAAAGTAAAATTAGAGCTAGAGAATTAAGGACTTACATATACTTGATCAATACTTAAGTCATCTAGTAGAAAGCTATTGTTAAAACATGTTCTTAACATAAAATGCAAGACCTTCTATGGCAAACATACATTACCTTCCATACGAGGTCAACAAATAATATAGAATTCGGCCTAAAGAGTCTAATTTGGTGTCAAGTGTTTCTTCATACATGTAGAAAGTGTAAATATATGCCTTTTTGGAAAAATGTGAGAGGATTCAGACTATCAAAGGAGGTAAGAGTGGAGCCATGATATAATTTTATGTCTCAAATTTTTTTTTTCTTATATCGTAATTAATGGCATGAGATTCTAGTTTTTAGTAAAATCAGATAAAGAAGAATTCAAACTTTGATTCATATTCTTAAGATGCTATTTGTGAGTAGAGAGACTTGCTTTCACCTATAGTTATGGCTAGGTTTATTCTCACGTTCTTCACATTTGTGGTGGATTTATAGTTACTTATTACTTATCAATGTTGAATAGAATGCTCTAACTTTCATATTATCCCATGTCATTTTCATTTTTGGATTTAGAGTATCATTATTTTAAAACCTACATATCATTTACCTTTCCTTGTATTTAACATACATTCTCATTTTTTGTTTTAAACAAAAAAATTTGTAATTGAACTCATTTACACCTAAGTGAGGCTTTGCAATATAATCTTGTTTATAATAGTTTTTGTATACAGAAAATTAACGCCAAAAACTAAAGAGTTGAAGTAACATCATGTATTCCTAGGCTAAATATGTAACTTACATCCAGCAAAGCCTCAACCTACCTTGATACACACCTTTTTTTATATAATTTATTTATAAAAAAAATTATAATTAACCTAAAGATTACATCAAATAAATTGCTTGAACTTAATATAGTACCTACGTATTCTTTCATAGTTTGGTATTTGCTTGAACTTAATATTCATTTTCTTCATTGGTAAGCCAGTCATAAGCTTGTTAGAGAATACTTACCTAAAAATTGACATCACACACACACACACACACACACACACACACATGTATACATTTAGGGGTAAACTTAGAACAAATGTATTATGGATTTAGTATATGATGACTACTTCCTTTTTTATTGAGTAGTGACTATTTTATGTTGGTGTGTTGCTTTCTATGAGAAAAAGCTTGCAAGTACATTCGTTTATATTAGAAATATCTGCTTAATTCTGTATGAATGTCTACTTTGTCTCGAGTTCAACCATATATTGTTATGCTTTTCTCAATATTTAAGCATATTATATGTACCAACTGTTATTTGGGTCCTTCATGCTTAGTGCTGATTTATTATAGTGATTTGTAGTGTTTGAGTAGCTTAGCTTCATGTAAAAAGCACACATTTGTGTACTCCTTGTGCTTTACTTTACAAAGTAATTGGCATTGTTTGTAACCATCTCATTCTATGTGGTAGGTTGTAGCAACAATATAATATGATGTCAACTAAATTCTTGTTCCATCCTCTCACATGCTTATGTATATGCTCATCTTTAAAGTCTATTTGTATGATATTTCAAGTGATTTAGATGGATAAATTGTACATATAAAATCTAGCTTTACCTAGAAAAAGTTATTTAGGTAGAGATGTTCTTCTTCTTTTTATTTTTTTTTTCTTTTCTTTCTCATTTCCTTAGCTAGATGAGGATTGAGCACAATAGTTCAATTTTGACAATCTTGATGTTTTTATTTTATGTTATTGTCTAACAATTTGGTTCATCATATTCAATGCTTACTATTGGAAAAAAATGGTCACTTAGATCTAATATGATAAGGATATTGATCATTGTAACTTTATAGGTTGTATGTATAGTAAAATACAATGATTTAGTGGTTTAAAGGATAATTTTAAAAGAACAAATAAATAAACAGCTCATATAACCCTGAGAAAGTGTCTTATTTTATATGATTTAATAGTAATAAGGAAGATACTTCTTAATACAATATGAGATGGCTAATAATTTCATAATTGATCATACATCCTTTAGAATATGCTGCATATTGTAATTATGTTATTGAAAGCTTTTTATTGTACTTCACTTAAAAAAGTAGATATCTTTAGTTATGTGAGTTGTGTGTTATGTATGATGATTACTTCCACTTGTGATTTTAAGTAACAAATTTTATTTATGTGATTAAAATCCATGAATCTCTTAGTGGTATGGCTTTTTGAAACATAATACATAGATGGTACAACAAATAGTAAAGAGGATGATGATAATTTATATTGTGAAGAGGATGATAACTTTTGTTTTTGTCATCTGTTTCATATAGCACATAAAACATGGTGTTTAGTGGATTTTACCATATAAGTGACTAAAATTACATATATAGAAGACATGATATTACTAAATGTTAATATAAAAGAAATGATTTTTGTCCAATTTGTTTCCTTTTTAGGATTTTCTAAAAAGGTATATCTAACTATGTCTTTTGTAATTCCTTTCTTAGGACACTATTAACTTAGGGCAGCCCCATTTATAATCAATATTGACAAAGTAAGTTGATTGTTCTCTTCAATATATATATATATATATATATATATAGTTTTTGTTGTTATCCAATTTAGACTTTTATGGTTAATTGTGAGGTTATTGCTGATTTAAGGTTCAATTATTAAGTTAATTTAATGTGTTAGTCAAATTCATTATAGTCGAGTAGTTCTAAATGTATATGAATATGCTTATCAAAATAAGTTGTATTTTATTTTTATAACGAAAAGTTCAATGTGATGTGTTTTTTCTTTTGTTACAAATTCTTCTCATACACCATGAAAAAAACATCATCTGCTATAAAGCTAAGTGGAAACCAATACATGTTCTTGAAATAATTCAAAATAAAACATCCCTAGGTGTCCAAAAAAAAAAAATAGAAACAATATTCCAGGGTAAGTTTGCCTTTTACAAATAGAATGAGGACGCATAATGACTACAGATTAATACGTAACTATAGCTATGTCAAATTGTAGTCATATTGTGTTAATAAAATTTGATGCATAGAGAAGGGAAAGACTCCTTTTTTAGGGTGAAACTAGGTAAAGGGAAAGCTAATGTGTTATTGGTCAAGTAGACATAGGTTGATGTAGAAAAGAGTCAGAGCACAAATCTTGTGAAGAGATAAAATGAGAGTGGGACATTTACAGAAAAAGAATGGTTCTTGTCATTTGATATTTACTAAGGGTTAGATTGAGATCCAATGATGACATAATGATGATGTTGATATCAATCTATGGTAGTTTTCATTTTGCTTTTTTTCTTTTCTTTTTGGTGCATTACTAAATTCCTCTCAATCTTTTGCTAAAAGCTATCCAACTATACTTTAGATAATCTCTTTAAATTCCTTCCATATTAGTACTATTAAAAAAATCTTTATATGTCTTACCTTTAAAGGACTAAGGCTTGTATTGTATTGCCTCATTGCTTACATACATCTTAAAGAATTTGATACTTATATTAGCAATAATTCTATTACAATTTTCAGGCAACCCAATCCTTGCACATGTCCTACATTCAACTCGATAATTCTTAATTTTTTTTTTTTTTTTGTAATTGAACTATGACCATTTCACTGCTATTATTTCAAACTCGCTTAGGAAAAGAGTAGTTTTGATGATATTTTACATATAACTATTGAGATGGTTCGATTGACCATAGGATATTTGAAGCCATCTTGTGGGATTATTTACATTTTTAAGCTAAGATTGTACCCATGATTTTGTAGTAAATAGAAGATCAATCTTTTTATCTTCATGCTACACTTGTTGTAAGTGCTTGAAATTCTCATTTATAGTTTCGTTTTTATTGGCTTAATGGTATTCATGCTATTGATATCCTCATTAAAAAAAAGAAAAGAAAATTTAATGGTTGTGTTAGAACAAATTTCAAAGGGATTCATTCTAGTATAGAAAAGGCATGTTCTTAATCTTTTGCAAGAAACATTATTTAAATGGCATATTCATAGTTCATACAAAGGTTTGCTTAGTGACTTGAAACAAAGAAGCATGGGCTGGATTTTCAAGATACATTTTTCAATGACTTTAGTCAGTTTTATGTTTGTATTATATTATAGAGGTTAATGATCTGTAATTTTCTATAAATGCATTACCAACACCAAATTAATTCTTTTCCCTATCTCCCTCTATATGTATTAATTAGCAATGTTAAAGAGTATATTAATATAGATAGAATTAGGAAGTAGTAGGTAAAGTGACATTGACAAGGTTGAGTGGTCCCATTCTCAAGAGGAAAAATGGAAAATGACTAATCTAGTTTGTTTGGCCTTTTCATATCATGAGCAAGTAATGAAGTTGGTTGAAAGATATACGGCCAACAGACCTTTAAAAGCATGCTTGTATAACAGACCTATGTACCACATGAGATAGTTTTGCTAGTTCTTTTTGTTTGAATGGTGTTTTAACTTGGTTTGGACCTAAACAATCATGTCTATCATGTGACATTTCTTTACCAACAAAAGTAGACCTTGTATGTGGAAACAATACATAATATGGAAAGTACGAGGAGAGCATTGAAAGAGTATCAGTATGAAAAAATTATGCAAACCAACATGCACTTGCATTATTGTATAAGCTTTAGTTCCACTAAGTAAAAAAAACACTAGAAAATGATTGTACCTTTACTGAATAGACAAAATGAAAATAAATTACTTTCTAAAATAAAATCTCCTTAATAAGCATGCTTAAAACATGATTAAAAGTTCAAGAAAAATCATTGTCAAATTTATGAACTTATTCTTCATGTTTAATCTATTCTATTGTCATAGTTAATATCCCTTGTGTCTAAATTTAATTGCCAAAATATCATAAATTTTTAAAAGAAATAAAAAATTATCTTTAAGTAATTATATTCATGTATTTCTATATTAATGGTATATTTAAATGTATATATAGATAAATGTGGTATTCAAATTTGTAGTTAAATATTTATCTTTATCTAACAATAATTATTGTACAATAATGGATAGATGAACAACAAATCTTGTGATTTATTCGTAATAGACAATCGGATGAATATATAGCTGGAGCGGAAAAATTTTTAGAGATTGCACAAAATCATACTTGACTTGAGGATGGATTTATATTGTGTCCTTGTCGAGATTGTCTTAATACAAGATGGCATCCTATTAGCACGCTTGCAGCTCATTTGATTGATAGAGGAATGGCCTTTTCATATGAGAAATGGATTTATCATGGTGAGGAGATAGTGGTACCGAAATCAAAATGGAGTGGTATCTCTGGTAGAGATAGTGATGATGATAATATTACACCAGTGATGTTTGATTAATGTCTGCATCATACTATTATTGATGATATTATTAAAGGAACTGTGCAATGGAAGATGATTTTGCAAAAAATGTTGGAGATGAAGGGGATGATAAATTTAAAACTCTTTTAGAGGATGCTTAACATGAAGTATATCCTGGGTGTAAAAAATTCTCTCTTCTAACTGCTGTAATAGAAATGGTACATTTGAAAGTGGAAGGTCGATAATCGATTAAAAGTTTTAATAAGTGGCTAGGATTCTTAAAGAATATTTTGCCAGAAGGTGAGAAATTGCCTTCTACATATTATGAAGCAAAAAAATATTGCGTGATCTTGGTATGGATGTACAATCAATTCATGCATGTAAAAATGATTGCATACTGTTTTAGAAAAAAATTAGTAACTTGGATAGTTGTCCAAAATGTAAGACTCCAAGGTGGAAAGAAGGAACTATGAATAAGAAGAAAGTTCCTCATAATGATCTTTGACATTTTCCTTTGAAATCCTGATTACAAAGGTTTTTTATGTTTAACAAAATTGCAAAAGATATGAGATGGCATAAGAAAAAATATGTAAATAAGGAAAATGTGTTAAGACATCCATCAGATTCCATTATATGGAAGGATTTTGATGCACAATTTCCATGGTTTGTTATAGATGCAAGTAATGTGAGACTTGGTCTTGCTACTTATGGGTTTTATCCCTTTGGTAATATGAGTAACTCATATAGTGTTTGGTCGGTTATATTGTTCCCTTACAATATGCCTCTTTGGAAATATATGAAAGATCCTTATATTATGTTGTCCCTAGTAATTCTTGGTCTTCGATCCACAAGTAAAGAAATTGATGTGTTCCTCTAACCTTTAGTAGATGAGTTGAAGCATTTTTGGTACTCTGATGTTAAAACATATGATGCGATTACTAAAGAGAAATTTCAGTTGCATGTTGCTTTACTTTGGACAATTCATGAATTCCCCGCATATGGTGATGTTTCTAGTTAGACTACCAAAGGTTATAATGCTTGTCCTGTGTGTAATGTTCAAAATAGTAGTTCACATAGACAAGGTAAATTATTTTACATAGGCTATCGATGATACCTTCCAGAAGATCATTCTTAGCATCGTAGCCGTAAATTTGATGGTTCTTTTGAGATTCGACCACCACCTCATGAAGTGCCTATGGAACAAATAATGTCCTAGTTGCAATCGTATAAGGGTATAAATCTAGGGAAAGCACTCGGTCCCTCAAAGAGGAAGAAAACTGAAGATAGTACAAATTGGTGCAAGAAGAGTATTTTATTTGACCTTCCATATTGGAAGAAAATGTTTTGAGACATAATCTTGATGTCATGCATATTGAGAAAAATATCTGTGATAATATTGTTGGTACAATATTAAATATAAAAGGAAAAACAAAGGATACGAGAAAGCTTGTTTAGCTCTTGAAGAAATGCACATTAGGAAAGAGTTGCATCTTCGTCGTGTAGGTGAAAAGCTAATTAAACCAACTACAAGCTTCACACTTCCTTCAAAGAAAGCAGATGATTTCTTTAACTTTTTAAAAGAGGTACATTTTCCTGATGAGTATGTTGCAAACATATCAAATGCTTTGGGTTGTAGTGATGGGAAGTTGAAAGGAATGAAAAGTCATGATTCCCACATTTTGTAACAGTGTATCCTTCCGATTGGTCTTCGTGGTCAATTGGATAATGGTATTTATGCAGCAATCATCCAATTGTCTAGATTTTTTCATGAATTATGTGCTAAAGGGTTAAAGATGGATACTTTGGTTGCTTGGAGAAAAGAATTAGTTTTACTTTATGTAAGTTAGAAATGATATTTCCTCTAGCATTTTTTGATGTTATGGTAAATTTAGTGGTACACCTCCTCAGAGAAGCACAATTAAGGAGACTAGTGCAATATAGATGGATGTATCCAATTGAACGTTATCTTTATGGTTTGAAGTTGATGGTTCAAAATAAAGTCCGACCCAAAGGCTCTATAGTTGATGCATACATATTACATGAATGTTTGTTGTTTTGTGCTCTTTAACTTGAAGGAGCTGAGACAAGAAATAATAGAATGCCTCGCCTATATGATTGTGAGGTTTAACAATATAATCAATTCTTAGTGTTCTCACAAATAGTTAGAACTTTATCTACTTCAAAGTTTGTAGATATTAGGGATGATTGCAAGAAGATGCATTGGTACATTTTGAACAATTGTGAAGAGATTGAGGCTTTCATAAGGTATGTTTTATTATAAGCTTTTTTGGTGAAAAGATTTAATCAATATCTACTTGTTTCATATTAAAGATCCAGCATAAAAGGATAGTGACTAGTAGGTTATACAAAAGGCACATCATCGCTCATTTTATAATGAAGGTTTATTTCGTGTTTCCATTGATTATAATAATAATCTAGATACCAGTGTTGAAGAAATTGCATTCTAACAAGACATATGTGCCAACTTTATTCCAATAGACAAAATATTTAGATATTGGTCCATTACAGATAAGGGATGCTGATGGGGAGGAACTATTAGGTCAGGGACAACATGTAGACACACAAAGACATATGAATGAAATAAATGATTCTTCTAAGAGTAGTGATGAAGGCTTCTTTGGATTAGAAGAAGAGGAAATTAATTCATAGATTATAGCAGTGATGAGTCTAAGTAGAATGTTTGTGCTTTTGTTTATAAATTCTTTGCACTTACTTTTATTTATGTTTTAGTGATATATGCTAATCAACTTTGTAATCATGTTTTCATTTCATAGATGTCGGGTTATGGTCGTAATCGTTTAAACATGAGGCAATTTTCTCTAAGATCACATGATTCTAAAGGAAAAGGATCAAGGTTGCATGTTTAAGGGCCTGCAAGTAAAATTGGATTATTGCTCAATTTACATTACTTTTTTCCTTATTACTTAATTATTATCATTAGTTTTTTTAAATAATTTTTCTTCTAGGTTCCAATGAGCAATAACATATTGCAATGGAAGAAAATCCTACTCAAGAGCTACATTTATAGAATGATGATATTCGTGAGGAGAGAATTCCTATCAATGAACTATCCTGACATATAGAGAAACCCTTAAGACATGGGATCTATAGGGGAAAGAAGATAGAAAAAATTAGGTGCAAGGATGGTAAGTATCCAGAACTTGTTTTGCATGGGAAAGATGATTTCCATCCAACAGGGGCCTATTCAAACTTATTAGCAAAAGAGTTTACTTTCGCAATACAAGAGAAGGCTACTCTAGTCCCAAATGTAGAGGGAAAGACAGGATCATGGTCTGCAATTGATCAAGCTAGCAAAGACATCATCATCCAAGCAATGAAGGTTAGCACTTTAAAAGAAATGTTTTTCAAGTTTTTATCCAAATATGGTTTCACTGGTTCATGAAATATTCATATTAGAATGGAAATAGAAAATAGGCAATATCCAACTACAACAAAACTAGATGTTGTTTATGTTTGTCTATTTTATTTTAGTTGCTCTACTGTATCTTAAAAATGTTATTGGAACTCCCCTATCTATATGCTGGCTTGGTTGCTCATTAATTTATTAATAATATTATTATATATAATGCTCTTACTACCATAACTGGAGTGCTTGATTTTTGTGTGAAGTTAGTTAATGACAGCTTTTTATATGTTTCATTTGGAAAATTGGTGCTTGTATAAATCTTATGTGTGTTGAACTTGATTTAGAAGATCTTAGTAAATTATGATAGAGAAAGAGACTCAACAAATTCCAATGCTTTTAACTTTACAAACTAGATGAAAATTGGAGGGATGGGGATACCTCCCTACCTTTGGATATTCTTGTGCAACTATACTTCAACTCTCAATTTTCAGATTGTGGTGGAAAAGATTTAGTTATCTATTTTCCTTCTTTCTTTTAGTGAAAATCATTTAGATTTGCTGGTTCATCTTTATTACTAATGTCGTTGGACTGACTTTGTTATCTTAGATATTTTCCTTTTAGAATTACACTGAAAACGTGTATCTTCTCTCATTAGACATTCGATAATTTATATAATAATATAGCTTAAGATTCTACCTTTAATGGAAACTACATATCAAGGTTACTTTTCAAGGTTTGTATAACTCAAGCAATGTTGAATTTTTATTAGTCGAGATATGTATTAATCCTTAAAAACAAAAAATAAGCATTAGATAAACAAACAATTCTTTTAAGTTTATTGGTGCAAGTGTCAATGGAAGTGAAGAAAACAAAGTTAAATGTTGCTGATCTTTCTTCTATTAATGCTTAAATATATTAGCTATTCCAGGTTGATTTCCTATGTCTCATGCATATTGAAATATTTATTTATATAATTCTTTAAACCAATTTTAATGTCATATGGAAGGACAAATTTGAAGCTGATTGGTTAGACCCAAGATAGGATAATATTCTTGATAGTGTAGTACGGAACGTTATTGGGCACTCGTTGTTATAGTTTCAAAACTATACAGCTTAGTTAGTGGAAATCTGGGACGTGCCAAACCATATCAAGGACTTGAACAACGACAAGAAGAATGGGAGAAGTTGTGTGACTACTTTGATCAACAATCATTTAAGGTTCAATATGTATATTTTATTTCATATATAGAAATTACTCTTTTTATCTTTCTACCTATTATTTTGAGCAAAACTACTATCAACTTATTTCAAAAGGATAAAGTAGCCTAAAGAGAGAAACTTAATTGATTGCTTTACTAATGTTACTAATTTACAAACTTTATTAATTATATGGCAGGATTTTATAGCCTCATTTTGCTGTACATATTTTGTTGATGTGTAATACTCATTCATTAAGAACATTTATGCATAGAAATCAAAGATATTTTGTATTTAACTATATCACCTTTTTGTTGTTTTTTTAAGGGGTTTCAATTATCATCTAAATTTGATGTTTGACTCAAACAAGTTTTTTTAGATTTTTCTACACGTGATGATTCGTGTTAGGGGTGTTCCAAGAGATTCCTTTAATTGAACTACTAGATTATGTTATTGGACATCCTTTTGGACTATGATTGTTTCCATCATATATATATATATATATATTTCGTGTTGCTTTAACGTGCTTCTTCTAATGGTTTATGAAAAAAGAAATACTGTCAACTTTATTTATTTAATTTCATTTAAGTGAAATGTAATTAACCTTTTATGTATTACATGTAGGAAAAGTCTCAAAGGAATATAAAAAATAGGAGTTGCATTCCATATAACCATGTTATGGGGAGTAAATCATTTGTTTAGGCTCGATTTGAGTGAGAGGTTAGTAATGATAATATTATGATTAAATTAGTATGTTTGCATTATGTTACTAATCCTTTGCTTTTTACCTTTTAGAAATCTAGTGAAAAGATTGGTGAGATTGAAATGTTTCTAGTGTGTCATGAAAAAAATGGAGCTTGGGTGAATGAAACTGCTAAAGAGAAACATGTATGTATTCTCACACTACTGAATATTAATGTTCTTTGTATTCATTCTAATATATTATTTGAAAAATAGTTTTTGTTTTTATATATGAGTGCACTATTATCTTTAAATTTTATTCAATGATGCAATTATATTGAATATACTTTATGATTATATCATACAATTTTTCCCTTCTTCGTTTAAATCTTTTATGATACAAATAACTCACGAAAATTACAATTTTAGGAAGACTCATTTTGATTTGTTTTAGACATCTTATAATATTTAATTAACATCATCACCAAAGGGCATTATTGCTTATTAGAATTTGATAGTTTTAGCTAATTATTAACTATTTTCTTGATTCAATATAGCTTTCTACAAAATTATTACTTCAGTAAATATGCCATTTATATGTATCGCCAACATAATGATTTATGAAAAGACTTTTTTTTTTTTTTTTCCTGTGAATTTATGTTATACTATAAAATATAGAAGAGATTGTTTGAAGGTTATAAGATTTGTAATATGTGTAATAGAAGAGAATTGGTTGGATAATGATGAAGGACTTGGTAATAGATGCGCTCAAACTGATCATATCAAACTTTAAAATTTATAAACCTAGAATTAATCCTACGATCAAGCAAAGACAAGTATACCTTTTCGAAATAATATATGATTAAAATCAGGCATCGTCCTCAGGAATCTAAGAAACAATTACTAGTGTTACCCTTTCTCTACTATTTAGTCTAATTCTTAAATTGATATGTATTATTATCAACTACTAATTAACTGATCTAATTAACCTTAAGATCCTTATGAAAACTTTCAAGAAATTATAATTAATCACAAGATATGCAACATACCCCTCATCTTGTTCCACTCTAAACCCTAACTTTTCATATAGAATATATTGATTAATTGCTCATTCATACTTTGCATTGCATGAACTTCTTTTTAGACTAATTACTCCTCGAGTTAATCAATTTCTAATCTTGCATGAATTAATAGAAACCTCTTCTTAACTAATATCAATGCAAGATTGCATTAAAGATCCTAGTTCATAAACAAAGATCAAATCTATATCGCAGCAAATCAAAGTTTCTCTATCTCTAGATAAAACATGTGATTTTCCTATTTATGAAGTCCAACTTACTAGATAAAACCTCTTTCATCTAATAAGAATCATACATGTAATTAACTTTGCGCATAAATCAATCACAAAACAATTATAATACATAAATAGATGCAAAGGTATATACTTTTCATTAATCAAGGCAATTCAATTCATATTGGGTTTAAGGTTTCACAAGATTTAGGGTTAGGAATCTACTCCTCCATGGAGTTTACAAGAAAAACACAATATCTAGAGAAGTAGAATAGAAACATGATGTAGAAATACAACCCTTGAATGATCTTGTGATAATCTATGATGTTCAAGCAATCTTTCTCTTCCAAGTGCGTCTTTTCTCTCCTAGGGTTCCCAATGTACGGCTCAAGATCCCCAAATAAATCAATAAGGTGGCTATTTATAGTATAGGGAAAAGCCATGTGTACACAGGGGGTCTGCACGGCCATGCTCGGGGCCGTGCACAATGAGAAAATTAGATTTTTGACATCTTTAAGTTCTGCATAGCCTTCTGCACGACCGTGCACGGGGTTGTGCAGAACTCCAAATCTTCTTTTTCTTCTCGGATTGAGTTATTTGCTTTTGCACTACCTTGTGCACTCCTTGTGCAACTGCTGGGGCATGAATCAAGATGCTTGCTGGTCACCTTTTTTCCCTCTGCACAAGCATCTGAATAGCCATGCATGAACGTTGTCCACACTTGAAAATCATCACTTTGTAGCCTTTGTTAAATCCTTCCTTGTTTTTGCTCAAATCATCCATAAATCTTCCAAATGAGTATTTGAACCCTGGAAAACAAATATTCAACACTTAAGTATCTTTCTCTTAAGAATTTCACATAAAATTAATGCAAAATTATATCAATTGAGTATAGAAAATATGGGTCTTTTAACACTTATTAGTAATGATTGTGGAGAAATGGAAGAAGATTTCACTATGAGATATATGTGCAATATGAAGGATTGTCATGACACATTGGGTCCTGTACCACCATAAGAAGGTTGACTTTTATTTACCCATTAGAGGGTTGACTTTTATTTAATATTATGGAATAT
Source organism: Combretum micranthum (assembly GCA_024138025.1). Lineage (NCBI taxonomy): Eukaryota > Viridiplantae > Streptophyta > Magnoliopsida > Myrtales > Combretaceae > Combretum > Combretum micranthum. Next base: position 144,717 of record JAMXBD010001810.1, on the reverse strand, counting down.
AATGTATGTGGGTAACGAAGGCATGAAAATAAGGAAGAGGAAATGAAGTATGAGTTCTTCTAGTCTATGAGTTTCCTCTCAATCCATTTTGTTGAGATTTTGTTATGCAGGTATTTTTTCCTTGTGTAAGAGAGGCAATTGTCTTGGTACAACTCTCTTAAAAGAATTGTAGTGATTTATATTAGATTATCTTATTGTAATTGATTGCAGATTAATTTCGGATTTGCTCATTCCATTTGATAAATAATTCAAGCTTAATGATAGTTTACTCATTTTGATTAAAAAATAATAATAAAATCGAATCATTTAGAATCCTGACATATTGCATATTATTATTGTAGTGTACTTAAAACTTTGTAAGGGCTGACTTTACGCGAAGTTGTACTAAAATCTAACATCTAGCATATGCATAACACCTTTTTGGAGGATTCACTTAGTGTCTCAAGTTTTTAGTTTTGCAATTTCTTTTGATTATGCATACCACTGTTATCATATTTGGTTGCTTCTTTTATATATAATAAACTATACGTTGTGCACAAGTCATGTGATAATTAAATATAATAATAACAATAAACGTGGGAAATATTACAAGAATGATAATTGTGAAGTTTACTTCATCTTAAATATTTAAAATATTAGAAGTTTAATTACCCATGTGCTGAGTATTTCACTGCAACTTTATGCACATATACAAAATTGCTAATAATTATGTTTGTATGTTAGTTTTAAATATACACATTGTATTTAATTAATTTTTTTTATAATTGATGATTATTATCCATTATGTATTAATTGTACACTTTTTATTTTCTTTTAGGCAAAAATGGTTGAGCTCAAAGAACAATCTCAACAAGCTGACAATGAAAATTTTGAGCTTTCAGAGATGGAAACACTATCAAAAGTTTTGGGGCATAGATCTGGATACTTACGTGGTCTTGGTCATGGCGGTCCAAACCCTAAGACACATATATCAAGTACATGCTCATGCTCTTCAAGAAATGTACAATAAAACTCATATACAAAGGAGCGAGTGAAGACTTTAGAAAATGAAGTTGCTACGCGAAAAGCCTTAATAGCTCAAGTACCTTGATTAACATCTGGAATATCTTCTACAATGAATGGTTTACATTCTTCTACACCATCAACCATGGGGCCAAGTGGCTTGTCACAAATTAATACAATCCAATCAAATTAGTCAAGCCAAATGAGAAATTGGGGAATGTCCACCCCCTGGATGATGCCTGCTAATAGTGTTGTACCATTTCCAATAGGAATAAGCATGAGTGCAACAAATACTTGGATGGGAGCAAGTGGTGTAATTGGGTTTATAATGGGTCATGGAGGTATTCTTTATTAAGCAGTGCAATCGAATGGTCCAAGCACGCAACATACTAATGTAGAAGGTGATGTTAGAAGCAAAAGAGCAAATGTTAGAGATGACTCTACTAGTGGAAATTAAATAGTGGAGTTAAACTTTATTTTATTTTTATTATGATGACACTGTTAGAATAGTGGAGTTAAACTTTTTTTTTTTAATTATGATGACGTTGTTACAATTTACATTATGTATTTATGAACTTGTTTCCTTTTATGGTCTAATTTCTATCGTATTGTATTTATTGAACCTTGTTTTTCTATATTATCAAACTTGTATTTCATTTTGATTATATTTTACCATTTAATAGAGTTCACTTATATATATATATTAAATAATAAAAAAATTTATAATTGAAAAATAATTTTTAAAATTGAATACCTTTTTTCTCTTACTTTTGCAACTTAATAGTTTGTTGCTTTAATCAAAAAATGTTGTTGGGATATATCATATTGTAAAAAAATAAGTTATTCTAACACCTTATTTTGTTGTGGAGCATCGCTAATGGGCCTGTCATCTCAATAACAGCTTGCTTTTAGATCTTATCCACTCCTTGGTGCAGCACCACCACAAGAGTTACGATCGTCTCAACATGCTCCTCCACTTCTCCGTAGCAGCATCCCGACTCCTATTACATGTTTGCACCATTCTCTACTTACAAATACTACCCATCAATTCCTAAGACTTCAGTCATAGCATCATAAATGGCCTCAAGTACCTCCCTTGACACAGGTCCACAAGTGTTAAGCTCATAGATGCTAGGCTTGTTTGTTACTGGGATTTATATTAAGTATTTGTTGTTGTTCAATGTCGTTATTCGTATTTAAACTTCTATGCTATGTACAAACTATGTGCTTAAAGGAGTTTGGTGCATGATTGCGTGTATATTAGACTATTTCTATAGTTGGTAATAGTTTTTTATTTATATTTGTTACAATTAATCAATTTAAAAGTAAAACTAATATATATTATTATGCTATTACTATAAATTATTATCACACACTTATTAAATAAACTAAACAATATATTATGCATTATTATGGATATATGTTGTATATTTAATATATATAATATAAAAAAAAAAGCTTGTGAAAGAAGCAAAACTCACCTTTAAGTACGACAAAGAGGGTCTCACCTCTTTTGCCCAGATTATAATGAAAGAAAAGAGGCGAGTCATTGAAGCAAAACAACTCTCCTCTTTACACTAACTTAAACAACTTTTAGGTGCATTGAGATAAAAAAAAAAAAAATCGTCTCAGTTAGCCATGTATAAGTTAAGTGAGTCATGTCAAGTGCACTTGCTTAGGTTTAGACACTCGCTCATTCTTATAATATATGTTGATCTAGATTTATTTATTTGTTTACCGATCTGTCAATTATTTAATTACACAAAAAAATGACTAAAAAATTTTTTACATAAACATGAGATTTTGCTTTTTTGTTAAACATATCAAATGTTTTACATGAGATTTTTGCAAAAAGATTGAAACTTAGTTTTTATAGTAAATCACATGTTAAAGATGTGATTTTAGTTTTCATTTATTGTAAATTGTATATTAAACATGTGATTTTACAATATACTACAGTGTTTAAATCACATCACTTACATGCAATTTCTTTGCAAAAAATTGAACCACATCTTTTAGATAATGATATTGCATTAATTTTTACATAATTAAAAGAAAGTAAATATTAATACAAAGAAGTGTTATTGCCTCAAATAATATTGATATTGCCAAAACATTAGTAGAAATAAATGATACCATTTATTATTAAAATTATTTTGTATATTTTTTTTTATGGTGGGTATTTACCTTGTTACAACCATAGTAAAATACAACAAGGATTCAACAAGAATGTAACCGACATAGTTAATAGTTACATAAGTAGTTTCAATAACAGAAAATACAGTTGTAATTTTAGGGATATTGTAACAAGAAATATGTACAACTCTATAAATAGAGAATAAAGAATAGAGAATGGGGCATCAAACCCATTAGTGAAATCTGGAAAATCTCGAGTGAGATTTATGGAGAGTGGTTCTCTCGAATTAACCAAACTATCAACTTCCATCACCAACATCTACCTTCACCTGCAACATAAAAACAATTAGAATAGAATTAGGGTTCATAATAGGAAAAAAAACGAGAGAGAGAGAGAGTGTTTGAGAGTCATTTGCCTTTGTAACTCTGTGAGGAAGAGAGAATCGGGTTTTAGGGTTTGTGAGTGGGCTAGGCTGGTTTTACATGTCAGGGGCTTAACATTGGTGCTCTCGTCCCGAATCAGCCTCCATTATTGATCTTGATCTTCATTCTCCAATCTTGATCTTCTATTTTTTTCTTGATTTTACAATGGCTACCAATGACGATTTGGCGGAGAATTTTGCAAGGATTCATGCTATTCTGGATTCTTGGATTTCGAAGTTACACTCACCAGGGGGATCTGTAACAGAACAGCAACACAATCAGGATTCCAAGCAAATTTCCAAACCAAAAATGGATCAACCTCCTTCTATTACCTCAGGAGAATTTTCACCATCATTCGGGTCATCTTCCATGACTTCCATGCCACGGTTTCACCTTCCATTTTCTGATGAAAAAAGTATAAATGAAATGGTTAGTAATCCAGACTATGCATTACAGTTTGTAAATTCAAGGGTAGATAGATTGAGATTGAATTTACCTTTTTACATACAAACGCAAGAAGTTTTCCTATCTTCCCTTTCTCTATCGCTTCTTGTCATCATTAAGGAAGATATACCTAAATTTTGTGGTATTGATCCAATCTTTTGGGTGCTTCATGTGGAATGTTTTTTCGATTTCTATCATATAGAGGAGAAATTCTACCCTAAACTAGCATTTTTTCCCATGCAAGATTTTGCTTTTTCATGGTATGATTTCATGCAACAACTCAATTACTTTCACACATGTGATGATTTTGTTAAAGCTTTAATGGTGCAATATGGTACTTTTGAGTATGATTGGCAAGATGATAGATTTGATATAAGGGATGATCCATGTCATGAACATACTAGTAGTGCTGCTAACAATGAGATTACTTTTACTTAAGCATATGGAGTTCTAACATCAGATAATATGGTAGGATTACTAGAATGTTCAGATCACCATGTGGATGGTTTTCAACAAACAATAGTACTTCAGTATAAGCATGTAGATGCAGTAGAACCTGGGGTGAATCTTTTTGAAAAACTTATTTTCAATGTCACACCCCGCCCCCGCAGGCGACTGCGATGCGATGCCAGGGCAGACAAACCCATCACTAGCCTCCTAGTGGTAATGGCCGACACCACCATTGCATCATGATGACCTCAACCAATGCATGCCCTAAAGGGTACCACGGGCACTATAGGTATTGTTACCCTTAGGCAGAGTTGAATCCAGTCTGCAGACTCTAGGATTCGAACCCCAGACCTAAGGCTTTTGCCTGCCCCAAAGGCAGCACCTTTCACCAGTTGATATGCAGCTCAACTGGTGAAAAGTGCTGCCTTTGGGGCAGGCAAAAGCCTTAGGTCTGGGGTTCGAATCCTAGAGTCTGCAGACTGGATTCAACTCTACCTAAGGGTAACAATACCTATAGTACCCATGGTACCCGTTGGGGCATGCGTTGGTTGGGGTCACCATGATGCAATGGTGGTGTCTGCCATTACCACTAGGGGGCTAGTGGTGGGTTTGCTTGCCCTGGCATCACGTTGCCGTCGCCTGCGGGGACGGGGCGTGACATTCAATGTTGTACAACCAGTTGACCCTTAGCCTATAGTAGTAGAGAATAAAGTTGTATAGGATTATCAATGGGAACATGAAGTATACCAAGATTTCAACTTGCAATCTAAAGATGGAGTTAAGGTACTTACTGATGCTAATCCGGAGCTGCACAAGGATGATATGCGTGAAGATATGTTAGATGATTCGGCAATTACTTGGGTTCCTGATGCAGTTAAGTGTGCTCCTACATGCACTGATACTGTTCTTCTGATTAAATCACATAATGATACAATACATTGTATATGGGATGGGATAACAGTCTATATCAATCAGGCCACAACTCAGAGATTTCATTTCGGAGAGAATCAGAAAATGATACAACACAGGATATCCTTAGTGGAGGGAATTGCAACTTTTGAAATCAGAGGTGTTTGTGAGGTTTATAGGGTGGCTTAGGAGGATTTAGTTCATCAAATGATTACCGCCAGCAATTGTGTTTGTAAGTACAAATTGGGTGGCCATCGTTTCTCACACCTATCCCTCTCACCATGACCGATTTCTAGGGTCATTTCATTGTGGGATGGAACATGGAGCTATAATCCTCCATTTTTACAAATTCAGATGGCTCAGGGATTTTGTTCAAAGCCTACTACCTACACATCCTTAGATATCGGTAGCCAGCTTAATTTACTAGTTCCATCCCCATCATTGCCTTACATGGGGTCTGACTTACAACATATATGGTGGGACTTCTTTATGAACCAAATTTCGAATTGGACAGGGGTTCAAAATAAGCAATTTTCGTCCTACATCAGTAGTCTCTCCAACACATGTTCCTGGTGGACAGATGCTACTTTTCTTAAGTTAGCTCAGGAGGACATTTTTCTTGACAAAATGATTATCACCAACCATTTACACAATTGGGATAGCCATTTTTTCATTCACATTGTCCTCTCCTCATTGCTATTTTGTTGGATTTCTCATCTATGGGATGGGACGTGGACATTCAGTCCTCAGGAATATTTTTTACTCGGGGGGTTCCTTAGTTTCATGCTATACAGAAGCTCTGGGTATCACTCGGGAACATTTTTTTTAGGCTCAGTAGGTTTCAACATTCTTTTCCAGATCTCTAAACCCATTCATCAGCACCATTTTCACTATGAGGGACATTTTTACAAACAAATGGCAGACATATTGAGGGCTCGATTTTTTTTTACTCACAACTCCGACATCTACCTGTGCAAGTCACAAGATTCAACCTTGAGGACAAGGTTGTTTTCGAGGAGCGGAGAATTTTTACAACCATAGTAAAAATACAACAAGGATTCAACAAGAATGTAACTGAAATAGTTAATAGTTACATAAGTAGTTTCAATAACAAAAATACAGCTGTAATTTCAGGGATATTGTAACAAGAAATATGTAAAACTCTATAAATAAAGAATAAAGAATAGAGAGAGGAGCTCAAACCCATTTGAAATATGGAAAATCTCGATGAGATTTATGGAGAGTGTTCTCTCGAATTAACCAAACTACATTCTTCTTCCATCACCACATCTACCTTCACCTGCAACATAAAAACAATTAGAATAGAATTAGGGCTCATAAAATAAACACGAGAGAGAGAGAGAAGAAGAAGAGAAAGAGAGAGAGAGAGAGAGAGAGGAGAGAGATAGTTGAGAGTCACTTGCCTTTGTAACTCTGTGAGGAAGAGAGAATCGGTTTAGGTTTGTGAGTGGCTGGGCGGGTTTTACATGTCAAGGCCTAACATACCTTGAAGCAATACTATATATATAATAGAGTACAAATTTCAAGATGAGTACATGGTCATACCTATCCCCTGTGGAAGCAAATTTCAAAAATTCTATACCTAGAACCTACTTACTAGCTCTTAATACCCACTTGAAATCTATTTGATATAACAAGTTCCAAATGGATAGCCTACACAAGAGGATTTCCCACTCCATCCTAATTATTTCCTTTTCTAGAATTCATAAACATTAATGTCTATAATAACACATTGTGCATAAATCACAGCACTATGGAGACACTTTAAATATAAAAATCCGAGGCCAAAAAAATAAAAATAAAAATAAAAACTTGCACCCTTCTCTTTACATTTTTCGTGTTTAATTGGTCTATTTCTAAATTGTTTGTCTTGCCATTCCACACAATTTTTACGCTTCTACGCGGTAAAATCAAACGACTTATTATTAATATAGACCTATAGATACCATTAAGATTAAGACAAACATAGGTACTTAAAAAAACAAAAAATGAATCCCATCAAATGGAAATTGTACTATACATTATCTTTTACATCGTAATCTGCTTGCGTGTCTTCTAAAATCAGACAACGAACTAGTTAATTGTCTCCTTCGAATTCCCCTGTATTTTATTCTCAAACACGACAAAACCAAACCCTAGCATGATTTTTTCTCCTCGTTCGCTGGTATGAAAAATTGAGAGGCCGCTAATGCTAAGAACAAATAAAAACATAATTGATAATCAAAATGGTCTCTTTCCATAGCGCATACCTGCAAATCCTCATCTTAATTAGTTCATATGTCTTGATTGTTCTATAGTACGAGCTCCTACTGTAAAAATTTGGACATGAATGGCAAAATATAGAGGTGAGCCTCATCCTTCTTGTTGGAAATATCAGAGAAGAAAAAAAAAAAATATTCATCTAACTGTGAATACAGTTACGAAGTGATGGGTTTCACGTCTTTATTCCTTTCAGAGGTAAACTTGCCTCATTTTACTAAATCATGATTTATGAAAAATAAATAATTGTGAAATTTGAGAGACAAAAGACTCGCTTCAATATGTTAAAAGAGGTGATTTTTTGGTCTACTAAGGCAAAAAAATTTGTCCCTTTTGACTACATTGCTGCTTGTGTCCACATACCTGTTAGATTTTAAATACTTAATATATGATATTATTCTATTTGTAGATCTTTCATTAGACCAGTAATATAGTTTTAACTCTTCTCGATTAACCATAGACGTGTAGGACTCAGAGAACTTTATCTTCAAACCCCAGTTAATATCAAACCAAAATTGAATAGATTGTGAGTAGCTATGATACAAAAACACTCTAGACAAAACAGCTTGCATATAATTTAATATATAGTCGAAGTAATATTAAAAAGATGTGTAGATTGTTCTAACGTACTCCAATATTTTTGTAGTTTTATAGCAATGTTTTAAAATTCTGGAATTGTTTGGTTTATTTATATATTTTCAACATTTCTACGAAAACAGAGTCATATACTTTGAAAATTAAGGAATTTTTGTCGCACCTAACATATTTAATATATAGTCGAAGTAATATTAAAAAGATTATAGAAACAAATGAAGCGGCAATTCCAGAATAAATGGTAAAAAAAAATGAAGTTTTAAATAATTCGGGACATTTCTAATGCAACAATATTTTTCAAGATTATTTAATTTGTTCTCCTGCTACCCGTTATTGACATCTTCCTACATAAAAATAAAAAATAAAAAAGGAGTAATCGGCCAATTACATCTTGGCCTGCAAAACATCCGATGCTTTTCATACTTCTTAGTAGAAAATTGGCATTAAGAGATAAATATTATGTGATAGAAAATTGATAAGAAAAATTATATTTCTAGATAATTTTATAGCCTACAGCCGGATAAAACCGATAATTTCAACGGAATCCATTAAAAAAAAAAGAAGAAAATTAGAGAAGAATTTTAAATTATATTAAATATATAATTATTAATGTTTACACTAATAGTAAAATTTATTACCTATTTACAATATTTAATATGTTATTATCAAAATATAAATAAATATAACTTAAAATCATATATATTTTAGTCTATATAAACTTTTCCTAAAAATAAAATTTATTTTTTTAATAACGTGAGACTATTTTTTGTATTGAAATTTTTTTTTATCTTCTAAAGTATTTTGCAATCTCATATTACTAATTATAATTGATATTGATTGTGTTTATATATAAATAAATGTGAATTCTAATTTTTTTAAATTTTGGTTAAATAATTTAACACTTTTAGACCAAATAATTAATTTAAAAAGAAAGTTGTTTTACCGTTCCAAAACAGGAACTAGGAACTGCTAGTTCCATAGAACCAAACTGGAATGATGAGAGACGGTTGCGATTCCGATTCCGATTCCGCATTTTCAAAAACAAGAATAAGCTGTTTCTGATTCGGTTCAGTTTTGGAACCGTGGCTATGTCTGTGAATCTCCCACAGAGCTTACAAATGAACAAATTCCTTTTCTGTGATCTTTGTGAAGATGGATGGTTAGGATTGTGATTGGAATTGCCATACACTTTTTATGAATCAAACAATTCTACTGCATGCTACAAAAATCAAGCTTTTATTATCCACGGAATCGTTTTCAAGTCCACGCAACCAACGACTGTACCTAATATTTTGACTTTCAACCTTACATTTCATAAGATGTTTCATATAAGAGGACGGACCTACACTTTTTACTAATTCAACATTTCATCTCATACGATGTTTTATGCAAGAAGTTGTTATTTTTAACTAACTCAAAACCAAACCTTAAACATCAGAAACATAAACCATGGCTTCCTTTCTATCAATTTGTTTGATTTTCCTTTTTACTCACACGACATGGTCTCAGCAGACACAGTCTAATAATATAACCTTAGGTCTGTCTTTAACTCCTACCGAGAATTCTTCTTGGCCTTCACCTTCTGGTTTATACAGCTTTGGCTTTTATCAACAAGGCAAGGGCTACAAAGTGGGAATTTTCCTTGCTAAGATTCCTGAGAAAACCGTTGTTTGGACAGCCAACAGAGATGATCCACCGGTTTCAAGCACCACGACCTTGCAACTCACAACATATGGCCAGCTTGTGCTAAGATCCTCAGGAGGAAACGAAAAAGTTATCGCTAATCCTTCTCAGACACCCTTGTATGTCTCTATGCTCGATTCTGGCAACTTTGTGCTATACGATTCGCGCAACAACGTGATTTGGCAGAGTTTTGATTACCCTACCAATACCCTCTTGCCTACCCAGCGCTTGGTAGCAGGGAACGAGCTCTTTTCTAGCATTTCCAACACCAGTGATGCGACAGGAATATTCCGTTTGAAGATGCAACATGATGGAAACCTCATCATGTACCCGATAAACACCCCGGATACATTTCCGTATTCTTATTACACCTCATGGACTGATGACAAAGGAGATAATGTTTCACTCAACTTTGATCCTGATGGCCATATATATTTGCTCGATACAACCGGTGTTAATGTAAGGAATATAACAGATGGAGGGTATCCAACCGAAAATACGACATACTTGTTAAGAATCGATCCTGATGGATTGTTGCGATTATACTCCTACAACCTGAAAAGCAGCAATAGTTGGCGGATTGAGTGGTCCTCAACTAAAGATAAATGCGATCCCAAGGGACTCTGTGGCCTAAATGGATACTGCAACTTGGTTGACCAGGAAGCAACGTGTAGATGCCTTCCAGGGTTCGAATTTGTTATGCAAGGAAATTGGACTGCTGGTTGTGAAAGGAGCTTTACCTTGGAAACATGCAAAAATGAAGGTGCGAACGCGAGTTACACAATGAATACTATTGATAACATGCAGTGGGAAGATGATCCTTACTTGGTTTTATCCTTACCAGATAAAGAAAGCTGTGCAAAGGCTTGTTTAGAGGACTGTGATTGCCATGCTGCACTATTTAATGGAAATTGCAAGAAACAAAGGCTTCCTTTGAGATATGGGAGAAAATTGTCAAGCGAATCGACCTCTGCTATTATCAAAGTTGGGATATCGAATCATACAAATAATAGAAATAATTCTCCTGGTTTTCTTGATCGTAGGGGAAACAAGAAACGGATCAACAAGGATGTCTTAGTAGTCAGTGTGTTGCTGATTGTGTTCGGGTCAGTTATGTTGTTTGTTTCCGTTATCATCATATACAGAAACAAGATATGGGCGTATAAAAAGATTGATGGCAAATCAGATGTTGGTTTCGGGACTGAGATTACACCTCGATTGTTCACTTATGCTGAACTTGAGCTCTAACGGGTGTTTTCAAGGAAGAAATTGGCAGAGGTGCATTTGGAACAGTTTACAAAGGGATGATACAGGACAGCAAGAAACCAATAGCTGTCAAGAGACTAGATAAATTGCTGTCTGAAGGTGAAAGGGAATTTCGGACAGAGGTTGAAGTTATTGGAAGAACACATCACCGAAACCTGGTTCGGTTGCTTGGCTATTGCCTGGAAGGACCGAACCGGCTTTTGGTGTACGAATATATGATCAATGGATCGCTTGCAGACGTACTGTTTAGACCTGAAAAGCAACTACCTTGTTGGAAAGAAAGGATGGAGATCGCGCGGGACATATCCAGAGGTATCTTATATTTACATGAAGAGTGCGAAACGCAAATCATTCATTGTGACATCAAACCACAAAACATTCTGATGGGCAAGTGTGCAAAAATTTCTGATTTCGGACTTGCAAAACTGCTAGGACCAGACCAAACAAAGACCTACACAGGAATTAGAGGTACAAGAGGATATGTAGCTCCAGAGTGGCATAGAAGACAGCCTGTGACTGCCAAAGCAGATGTCTACAGCTTTGGGATCGTGTTGCTGGAGATAATATGTTGCAGGAGGAGCATTGACTGGTCTCTCTCGGAGAGTGAAGCCGTCCTGGAAGATTTGGTTCGGGATTGCTTTCTCACAGGTGAATGCGGAAAATTGGTGGGTGATGAAGTTGTTGACATGAGAGAACTGGAAGAGGCTGTCATGGTAGGACTCTGGTGCATCTCCGAGGATCCGGCCCTTCGCCCTGCAATGAAGAAAGTTCTGCATATGCTAGAAGGAACGGTGGATATCCCAGTCCCAACAATTACATCTTTTTTTTCATATCAGTAGCTTTGTACAGAATAAGGCTAGTGACAGTTTTCTCCCAAATCAACTAAATAAATTTTATAGTGTTATTCCATATAGAACTAATCTAAAAATTTTAATCTTTCCGATTTCGTATGGTTGTAAAATCATAGCTTTAACGCTCCCTTTTAATTGCAGGGTCGGATATGGATTAACGCAGCATTTATTTTAATAAGATTAATTAAAATAATTTTATAAGATTCGAATCCAAGATTTCCAACTTTATTGCCATAATCTAAAGGTATAAATCTACTGAATAAGGCATTGCCTCCATCTCCATAAAGTTCTGAGCTGTCAAAGAAAGAGAGAGAAATTGTCCACAAGTTATGAAATTCACTAACTGTCAATGACGAACATATCTGCAATAACATGATGTTGTAATCATACTATTCATAAGAATTTACTATTAGAATTATTATTACCACGACAACAATCAAGATATCAATTTAGAGTAATGAACGATAGACTGTGAATCTGACGCAGCGGAACAAAGGGGAAACAATCACAAGACGTTGATTCGCGCACGAATACCGGCTTGTGATCTTCAAATACCTATTGATTCTGAGAATACCTAGATATTTGGCATCAAAAGTCGAAATCTACACAAGATTACGAATTTTGGGATAAAGAGAGAACACTCTCAAAGAAAATTCATTCAAAATAACATATTCTATCTCATATGCCATAAGGCTTACATATATATAGGCAAGCTTGAAAGTTGCCATAATCGAAAAAGGACTAAAACCTATTAAATAATATTAAATAGCATTTAAAAGGAAAAACTAAAACTGACATCCTATTAAAAGATATTAAATCCTATGAAACTGACATCCTATTAAAAGACATTAAATCCTATTAAAAATCCTACTAAATGATACTAAAAATTATTCTTTAGAAATATTAAATGATATTCTAAAGGCATTGACCACATTATTAATTACGAATTTGAGAAATCCAAAAGACATGTAAAGTACGCCGCTCCAACACGGGTAGTGTAAAATTAAAGGCCAGCGGCATATGTTGCAGACATAGGATTTTCCGTCTCTTCATCATATGCTGCATCATCCTCTCCAGGCTGGACAAAATTCGACCTCGAATTTTAATCATATTATGCGGTAAGTCCTCAACTCGTCTCCTCAACTCTTCATATTTTGTATGGCTCATTTGATGACGAGGACAATTTGGAAGGGTTGCACTTAGTTCAAAATTGATTTGGTGTTGAATGTCTCTTAATGGGGGTAACCCATCTGGCAACTCTTTAAAAAACACAACCTGAAACTCCTTTACAACCATAGTTGCAAACTCAGGTATTGTTACCTCCTCAGTAACCTCAGTGCCTACAATAGGCTGAAAATTTTCAACTTTTTCCAAAAATTCTTTCTCCTCATAATCATCATCAAAAATAGGTTTTCCATCTTCCTCAGCCTTAAACACATCATCATATTTTGTGAAAATCTCTTGTTCATCATTCTTAGTGTCAAAGATAGGTCCTCCATCACCCACAGCTTTAAACATAGGTTCTTCATCCTCATAAGTGTCAAAGATAGGTTCTCCATCACAGTAGTCCCCACCAACAGAAGAGAAATCATCATCATCCTCAAAATCTTCACCTACCCTCAGATTAGGGTTAGGGTGACGGTTAGGATTAGGGTTAGGGTTCCTACCTCGATTCTGATTCATCACAAGCGCCTCCATCCTCTCTGTCATCTGGGCTACTGCAGCATCCAGTCGTCGATCAATCATCTGTCCAATCCTCTGTTCTAACCTCTCATCGATCATAGCTCCAATCCTCTGATCTAAGTTTTCACGCTCATAAATCTCATCTATATGTCACTGGTTAACCATTCTGCGAGGCACCATGATATTCCAAGAGCGAACGCGGCTCTGATACCAACTGACGCAGCGGAATAAACGGGATAATCGCAAGACGTTGATTCGCGCACGAATACCGGCTTGTGACCTTCAAATACCTATTGATTCTGAGAATACCTAGATATTTGGCATCAAAAGTCGAAATCTACACAAGATTACGAATTTTGGGATAAAGAGAGAACACTCTCAAAGAAAATTCATTCAAAATAACATATTCTATCTCATATGCCATAAGGCTTACATATATATAGGCAAGCTTGAAAGTTGCCATAATCGAAAAAGGACTAAAACATATTAAATAATATTAAATAGCATTTAAAAGGAAAAACTAAAACTGACATCCTATTAAAAGATATTAAATCCTATGAAACTGACATCCTATTAAAAGACATTAAATCCTATTAAAAATCCTACTAAATGATACTAAAAATTATTCTTTAGAAATATTAAATGATATTCTAAAGGCATTGACCACATTATTAATTACGAATTTGAGAAATCCAAAAGACATGTAAAGTACGCCGCTCCAATACGGGTAGTGTAAAATTAAAGGCCAGCGGCATATGTTGCAGACATAGGATTTTCCGTCTCTTCATCATATGCTGCATCAGAATCACTCTAAAATTCTGATCAAAATTACTTTGACACCACGTGCACAACGAAAAATTCATCACAGATATTTTCAAAAATGTTAATCTTAATGCCAGAAAATACACAATAATAAATTTAATTATTTTACTATGGTAAAATAAATAAATAATAATGAAAACTTATTATTATTATTATTATTATTATTGTTGTTTGTTGTTGTTGTTGTTGTTGTTGTTGTTATGCCATCAATCAAAATCACAATTTTTATTAAAACAACCACATAATTGTGTAGAGATTACATTATAAACCATGGACTCAACAACATCAAACGAAAAAAAGATCAACAAGGCATAACAAAGGGTTACCAAACATGTTACAAGATTCAAATCTCTTCTAACATGACAGGCAACCCAATCTACCACTTGTTTAAAGATTTACAAATCAAAGAAAGGGAAATTGAATCAAAATTAAATAACAAACTCTTAATCTCATGGATTATAGAAAAAGACCACAATGACACACTATGAAAATTTTAAACTAAAATTGAAAACACCTTCACCATGTCTATTTCGATAATAACAATCTTGCAGCTCTTCTCTAATGCCCATTTTATGTTGTAAAGGACTGTAGATGCTTCCGCCATCTTCGCATCCATAGCATAGTCTAAATACACTGTTCCATCCCACATATCACCTCTACTGTCCCTACCAATTGCTATCAATGGAACTTGGTAGCTAGTAAATCAACAGAATTATCAACATTGCTTTGAGAACATCACCTTTTGGGGCAAGCCAGCATCTAGTGATGTTATGTGAAGATAGAGGTGCTACACATTTGAGGCATGCTTGGTTCAAAGACATATTAGATCTACCAAACTCAAAATTATAGCAATCTGCACCTTGATTTGTCCTTTTCTATTTATTCTTCTTACCAGCTTTTACAACTAAAAATTCTTTATTGCATTTGTACAATGCTTTGCACTTCTTCTTCCAAATATGTCATGCTAAGCCTAAATTTTGTTCCTATACTCATAAAGGTTCCAAACCATATTAAACCTAACTCGTTTAGTACAAAACACTCAACTACGAACTAATAGGATTTTGTAAAAATGCTTAGTTTTGATTTTGACTAGAATATGAGGGTTGCTATTTTAAAACTTAAAAAAGTTATTTAGTCATTTCGTAGGCTTTGAAAAATTTGAATTTATTTGGGCCAAATAAAATAACATACCTTTTTTAGTTTCCACTTTTTAAAGAATGTCCTAAAGAAAAGGTTTTTTTTTTTTTTTTAAGACCCCACATAGTGCCTACATATTTACTACTAGAAATCAGGTCTCCGTAGTTCATTTTGATTTTGTAAAATTTTAATGTTGTTGTTCTTTTTAATGCTAAAAAGCTGCTCGAGCCAGACCCAATACACAAGTGGGCTAGACTGATCTATTTGCCCAAACTCTATCAATGATTTCTAACATTTGCTTAGTCGTCTTTGCCCGCTTACCTCTTGACATAAGTAGCTCAGTCGGGCTAATCCTCAAGTAATGGAGTAATGGGTTTGTCCCTCATCGTTCACTACTAACCATTAACTCACCCATTAATCTATGACACCCTAACTATTAGGTTGGCCATCTATAAGCACTTATCTACCCTTCATGAGATGTAATATTGCACTCGACTATCTACTCCAATTTGACTTACAAAATTAGCATAATAATCCCTAACTAAAGCATTAGAGTGGCCACACTAAGCCCTCGCCTATCATGTCACTAGTCAAGTTTCTATCTTTGTAAGCCTTATACTAGACATCGATCCAAGCTTAAATCCCTAAGATTAAACCTCTACCAGATTTGAACAAGCAACATTTGGTGCCATCTATGGGAAGATCTAGCCCTTCAATGGACACTTTCTCTCTCTTTTAAAAAAGCCATAGTGTTTTAGGAACTTAGAGCTTAGCACTCTAGCTATGCCACCCCGTACTAAAGATAAAATGCCATCCCATGGTGATTACCTTAAAGATAACTTGAATTTGACTTCAAGTTCACTCGATTCACAAAAGCTAGAGGGCTTCCATGGGTGCCATAGTATTTTCTAACCTTTAATGGTTCTCTAATTCATAACTATTTGAGTTGCTTAGAAGACATACCACACCAAGTGGTGGAGCAGAATGTTGAGATCATCGAGCAAAATAAGGAAGTCGAACAATGCCATAAAGAATTAGAGTTAGGGGTGCAAAACTCCAAACTATAGCTCAGCAATGGCGAAACTCCACCACAACATGACGACTACTGCCACTTCTAAGAGACAACAGATTACCCCCCCATCTCAACAAGGTTTCAAATGTAGATCTCTCACAGTACTAGAAATCCCTCGTTGACCCAGTAGTGTAAAAAACCCAAGCTGGGGATCCCTCCCTCATGGATCTCATGTCGAGGAAAGCAATTTGAAGATATGACTCTAGAAGAAATGGAGAAAGAAATCAAGAAGATGTCAGAAATTAAAGAAAGCAAGAAGAGTACCCCGACACGGAAGGTGCCTCGGATAATGATAAAGACTCCTCTAGCGCAGTCGGTCATAGAGGAACCTTAGCCTTAGGGCATGAAATTGCCAACGTTCAAACTGTACAATAGAACAACCAACCTAGAGGAACATCTTAGAAGATACAAGGACCAATGCTAGTATTCGACTTCAGTGATGCCATTTTCTATAAAGTATTCCCAGGAACACTAGAGAAGGCGTCAATAATTAGTTCCACAACCTAGCTAATGGCTCAATCTTGTCATTCAAGGAGCTACAAATGACATTCATGACGTGTTTTACAGTTAGTCAGCCCTTGAAGAAGGACACGCCGTCACTTTTTTGATAAATCAAAGGAGGGAGGAATCCTTAAGAGACTTCATTACCCGTTTCAACCAAGCGGTGACTAAGGCCAATAGTTTCAACCTCAACCTCATTATTCAAGGCTTCAAGTGACAATTCACAAGGTCTAAAAAAATGAAAGCCTGTTTCATTCATTTGCCAAGAATAAGCCAAAAACTCTAGAAGTATTAAAAGAGAGGGCCGACAAGTACATTAGACATGAAAATTTTATTATCGCCCAGAATGAGATGAAAAAGTCTTAAGAAGACTACCTCTAGGACTAGAAAGCTAAGGGATTGGCAAAAGATTGCATTAGCTTTCCCTCGGGAGAAAAAGAGGGGCTAGTCCCCTAAGGAAGGAGGCCGTAGAGGAAGTGGAGATCAGAAACTCAAGCATCCTACCAGAGCCATCTAAAATGCAGAGCAACCCATACAGAAGGGATAGTAGCAAGTATTATGGCTACCACCAAGATGTAAGGCACAACACTAGTGATTATTTCTAATTAAAAGTTGCCCTCTAAGAGGCCCTAAAGAAATGACTCCTTTTCTAGTACATGGCTAACCCAAAACAATGCTATTGAAAGATCGAACTAATGAAGAAGGAATGATAGATAGTAATACTCTAAAAACTAATCGAACCAGTAGCTCAACAATGTTGCCCAAAGAGTAGCGAATACCATTGTTGGAGGACCACAACCTATCGTCCTCTCACAATTTTCTTAGAAAAATGAAAAAGAAAAGGAGGTGATGCTCTTTGTAAAAAGAGGAAAGCTTTATATGACCCTCGAATTCACTAACATTGACCTAGATGATGTTGAGATACCACATCAGAACACCCTTATCATAAAGGCATGAGTAGCAGGCTTTGACATAATAAAGGTTTTGGTCGACTCCTTAAGTAGCACAAACATTATCTTTGGCCATGCTTTCGACAGGTTCTGCAATGATAATATTCCAAAAAGACTGAAACCATACATATATGACATCTTTGTATTCAATAACTAGCTAGTTAAGGTCACTAGGGTCATCACCCTACCAATGAGGATGGGTGAAGATAAGCATAAGGCCTAAAATGAAGAGTTCTTAGTGGTAGATTTTTGTCACCTTACAACATGATACTTATCTAACTCACCCTCTTCCTCTTCTCCATGGTTCCATTTCTATCCCACCTGAAGGCGAAATTTCCTACGCCAAGTGAGGTTACCATATGCAAAGGTGATCAAGATTTGTTTCATAAATTATATGTCTGAGCCTTGGCAAAGAGATGAAGTGTGCTAGATAGACTCATTCTTTGATTGACTAAGTTAAAAGAAGGCCAGCTAAGATAAGAGGTGAGAGGAACCGACTAAGTTAACCAAGGAAATACCACTCGACAAAGACTCCACCATGGTCACTGAGATCGGCTCCACATTGCTGCAAAAGTTCAAAGATTAGTTAATTTGCTTCTTTTAACTCAAAAAGCAACATCTTTGCATGGACGCCTACTGACATGCCCATAATTGACCCTAAGGTTATCATTTACAGGCTTAAACTAGTACAACAAAAAATGACAATACTTTGTGGCTGCCCAACAGGTCACCATAGCAGAAGAGGTCCATAAGTTGATCAAAGTAGAATTCATCTAGGAAGAAAAATATCCCAAATGGCTCTCCTATGTGATTATGGTGAAAAAGACCAATAGAAAATGGAGGATGTGCATCGATTACACTAACTTCAACAAGACATGCTCGAAGGACTACTTCCCTTTCCCAAGAATGGACCAATGGGTTGATTCCATGCCAAAGCATGCACTATTAAGTTTCATGGATACCTTTCCCAGCTACAAGCAAATAATGATAGAACAAAAGGACCAAGTGCATAGGTTGTTCATCACGGACTTCGACACATACTATTACAAGGTAATGTTGTTCAAATTGAGGAACATCATAGCTACCTAAAAGAGGATAATCAAGATGGTTTTCAAAGAATAGATCGATTAGAAAATGAAAGTTTGGACAACATGATTGTAAAAAGCCTAAACCATGAAGACCATCTCAAAGATCTGCGAGAAACTTTTGACCAACTAAGGTAATATTAGATGAATTTGAATCCCCAGGAATGCATATTTAGGGTATGGTCCGAAAATTCTTACGATATATGGTTACGCAATGAGGAATTAAGGAAAACTTTGAGAAGATAAATTACGTTGGACATGACCTACCTAAATCAATTAGAGATGTTTAAAGACTTACTGGAAGAGTAACGACCCTAAATTGGTTCATATCCTAAAACGTCAATCGATGTGCTGAGTTCTTCAAGAACCTCAAGAACCCAACATATTTCAAATGGGCCAAAGAATGTGAAAAAAAATTTTTAGAATTAAAGGAGATCTTAACAACCTCGCCTGCGTTGGCCTAGCCTATCCTACGAGAAGAATTACTCTTGTACCTAGCTGTAATTAATAGGACCATCTCTTTAGTCTAGTTTGAGTAGAAGATTGAGAGCATAAACTGATCTACTACATTAGCCACATACTCCAAAGGCCGAATGGGAGTTATCCTATGGTCAAAAAATTTACCTTGGCTATAGTTATTTCTGCTAGAAGACTGAGGCTATACTTCGAGGATCATTAGGTCACAGTTTTAACTGACCAGGCTCTCCATACCATTCTCTAAAAGCTTGATACCTCGAGTAGGATGATGAAGTACACGTTAGAACTCAACACATATAAGGTACAATTCAAAGCTTGAGAGGCCATGAAAGCTCAAGTATTAGTTGATTTCATTATAGAATACATACTCTTTGCAAGTGAGCCCTTTGAAGAAAGGAAGTTGGAATGGACCCTCCACGTAAATGAATCCTCAAATCTAGAAGAAGCTCAAATTGAGGAAGAAATGGTCCAAGAGACATTGAGTGAGAGCTTAACAGGGCTATGGTTAAGTTCACAACCCTTTGAGGAGTTGGAGGAGGTCAGCTCACATAAGATGGTTCCATTTATTCATGAAACACCTTAACTCCAGCTCAAGCAAGAGCCACCAGAGCTTGAGCTCAAGCAATTACCACCTCATCTCAAATATGCGTTCTTAGGTAAGAATGAGACCTTCCCATCATAATAGCTACGGAGCTCACATCTGAACAAGAAAACCGATTAAATAGAGTATTAAAGGGGCATAAAGAAGCTATTGGATAGACCATTGTAGACATAAAGGGAATGCATTCTTCCATTTATACTCATCAGATTCTCATGGAAGTTGAGTATAAGCCAAAGGTTCAACCACAAAGGAGACTTAACCCGACTCTAAAGGAAGTTGTGAAGAAGGATGTCATAAAGCTCCTAGATATTGAGATCATATATCCTATCTTAGATAGCTAGTGGATGAGCCTAGTTCAAGTAGTACCTATGAAAGGCGGTATGATAACAGTAAAGAATGAGATGAATGAGCTCAAACCAACCCAAACTAGGACTGGATGGAGGATGTGTATTGACTATATGAAGTTGGATGATGCTACGAGAAAGGATCATTTTCCTTTTACCTTCATAGATAAGATGTTGGAGAGATTAGTAGGTCATGAGTACTATTGCTTTCTTGATGGGTACTCAGGCTACAATCATATACACATTGCTTCGAAAGATCAAGAGAAGACCACCTTCATCGGTCCATATGGTACATTTGCTTTCAGATGCATTCCCTTTTGGTCTATGTAATGCACTTGCCACATTTAAGAGATGTATGATGACGATCTTCTCAGATATGATCGAGAAATGTATTGAGGTCTTCATTGATGACTTCTCTGTATTTGGTTCTTCTTTTGAGACTTGTCTGAGGAATTTGTCGTCTATGTTGAAGAGGTGCAAGGACACTCATCTAGTGTTGAATCAGGAGAAGTGTCATGGTACGAGAAGGAATTATGCTTGGTCACAAGATCTCGAGTAGAGGAATTAAAGTAGATAAGGCTAAAGTTGAGGTGCTAACAAAGCTACCTCCACCAATAAATGTAAAAGGAGTTCGAAGTTTCCTTAGATATGCAGGATTCTATAGATGGTTCATTTAGGTTTGATGAATCATGTTTGAAAGCTTTCAAGCAACTAAAAGAGAAGTTGAGCTTGGCACTAGTGATGGTAGTTCCTAATTAGAGCTCACCATTTGAGTTGATGTGTGATGCAAGTGACCTGGCAGTAGGAGCAGTATTAGGTCAAAGAAAGAACAAAGTTTTTCAAACTATGTACTATGCTAGTAAGATGTTAAATAATGCTTAACATAACCTTGCCACCATCGAGAAGGAGTTGCTAGCAGTAGTGCTTGCATGTGACAAGTTCAAGTCATATCTAATAGGCTCCAAGGTCATAGTGCACACTGACCACTCAACACTTAAATACCTTTTGACAAAGGTAGAAGCCAAGCTAAGACTCATTCAGTGGATTTTGTTGTTACAAGAGTTTGATTTGGAGATAAGAGATAAAAACGGATCTAAAAATTTAGTAGCGAATCATCTTTCAAGAATTCAAAATGAGAAAGATGACCAGCCTATAAATGAGGTCTTCCTTGAAGAGCAGCTATATTAAGTAACCTTCAAGGATGTGCCCTAGTATGCCAACCTAGTGAACTTCTTGGCTAGTGGTGTGCTACCTCATGAGATTGGACCTCAAAAGGAGAAGAAGTTCTTGGTTGATGCTCAACATTGCTTTTGGGATGAGCCATACCTCTACAAAAGCTATGCTGACCAGGTCATTCATCGATGTGTGCTTGAGTGTGAAATTCAAGACATACTAACCTACTATCATAGTAGAGAAATTAGTGGCCACTTTAGTGTAAAGAGGACAATTGCTAAAGTTCTACAATGTGGATTCTACTAGCTAACCTTATTTAAGGATTTTCGTGCATTTGTGCTATCTCACAATGAATGTCAAAGGACTAGTGATGTATCAAGGAAATCTGAGATGCCATAACAAGGCATCTTCATGGTTGAGCTGTTTGATGTGTAGGGGATTGACTTCATGGGTCCTTTCCCTTCATCCTTTCAAAACAAGTACATCTTGATGGTGGTTGATTATGTGAGTAAGAGGATGGAAGCAGTCGTCTTACCCACCAATGATGCCTAAGGTGTACTTAAGTTCCTCAAAAGAAATATCTTCACTAGGTTTAGGACTCTGAGAGCTATTATAAATGATGGGGAAACTCACTTTTGCAATAGACAGTTTGACAATTTGCTTGCTAAGTATGGATTGAGGCATAAGGTTGCTACACCTTATCATCCCTAAACAAATGATCAGGTCGAGTTGTCCAGTAGAGAGCTCAAGTGCATTTTAGAAAAGACTGTGAGCTCATCTAGGAAGGATTGATCACTTAAACTTGATGTTGCACTGTGGGTTTATTGAACTGCCTACAAAAATCCTATTAGCTCATCTAAAAAAGCATGTCATCTCCCAGTTGAGTTAGACCATAAGGTATACTAGGTAGTAAAGTTTTTGAACTTTGATAGAGAAGTAGCTGGAGCTCATAGATTGCTCCAGTTGAATGAAATGGAGGAATTCATGAATGAGGCCTATGAGAATTCAAGGATTTACAAAGAGAAGACCAAGCTATAGCATGATAGGAAGATCTTTCATGGGGAGTTCGAGGTCGGGCAAAAGTGTTATTATATAACTCTGCCTGAAGCTCTTTCCTAGCAAGTTAAAGTCGAGGTGGTCAGGACCATTTATTGTAACTAAAGTCTATCCTTATGGAGCTATAGAGATCAAAGGAGATACAGGGGAACCATTTCAGGTCAACAGCTACCTTCTCAAGCACTATTTTGAGGGAAGGACCTCAAAAGAGCCTTCAATAGCAATGCATCTTAGAGATCCAGGATAAAGAAAAAAACAAATTTGGTGAAAAGTCAGGTTGAGGACTTTAAACCAAGCTATATGGGAGGCAACCCATAGTGTGTGAATATGAACTAGGCGAAAAAAGAAAAAACCTTTTGCTTTAAGTGTTTGTTTCTTGTGTAGGTTAGTTCTAAGAGCTTGGACTCACAATTAAAGAACAGATCAGGAGAGAGGTCTTATAGGAGCTTGAGCTCATGTCATGACTTGAGGAGCTCAATAACTCAACCTAAACACTCCAGGAATATCATTCTAACTCTCACCTCCTTTTAATTCATGTGCATTAAATTCAAAATGAGGACATTGCAAAGTTTTAAGTTGGGGGTAGATGCTATGCTTTGTATGGTTGGATGATGAGCTGACATGAATTACATTTCTGGTCATACATGCACACAATTGAGCTACCTAAGTGCATGTTGATATGAGCTGACGTATTACTTGTTGTAATTATGATGTAAGGAATTGAACTAAGGTGATTGATTGGTCATATGTGTGCAACGTATGTGGATAGAACATGTGTGACTTGTTATGTTATACTCATGATTGATGAACAAAGTTCTTGTTTGGTTAGTCATATATGTTGTAGAAATGAGCTTACGTGAATGAGCTCAACTTTTATGAGCTAAAGAAGTATGTGAGTGATCCACACCTTTTTTGACAATTATTCCATTTGCACCAAAAATATTTATAAAATGGAGCTATCGTTGCATTTTTTGCAAGAAAAGAGTAAAATGGCAATTGTTTTTTGATTTTTGTGTTTCTTGGAACGAGATCATGAGTTTAACACTCCTCACTTCTCTAGAGTTAAGCCATGAAATCATTGCTTTGTTTAGTTACTTTTCATTTAGTTTAAGATTTGAGGACTTGAAATTGAGGCAATGTCACAATTTTAAATTAGATTTTTGCATTTTAAAGCTGACTAATATGTATCCAATTTCTTTGATGTTCTTGAGTTTCCTTGAATGCTATCCTGGGTAGAAGCAGGGCGTGTGTGTAAAACAAAAAGAAAAGAGAGACACATGACCTGTGGTCGTGATGGTAAAAGGGGAGGAATCAAAGCTCCTTAGAAAAGTGAAGATGCATGTGAATTTGAAAAGGAAAAAAATAATAAAAAGACTCTTAATGCAAATGCAAATGAAATCCAATTTGGAAAAGGAAGTGCAAATATGTCAAAAACAAAGAAAAAGAAAGAACAAAGAGCTCCCTTAATGAAAATCTAAGTCAAATTCCACAAGGCGACGCATGAGTGCGAAACTCAAAAAATACAAAAGAAAAAAATAAAAAAAGGTGAAAAACAAGAAAAACCAGGAAAAAGAAAAGTAAAGAATGAGCTTGAGGTTTTGTGCTATTTACTTGGTGATATTGGGCTTAGGATATGAATTAGGAATATATACATGCTAGACTAGTGTACAAAGTGTAAAAATCTCTTTTTGAGTTACCTGATGTTAAACTTGATCTCAAGTAAGATGATCTTGAGCTAAAGGAGGAGATTAAAATTTGTTGAGCAATAGATTAGTTATTTAAGTCTCTTGCTAGTGACTTGTGTACATGTTGATTGGTTAATTGATAATGAGCATGAGGATCATGAAGATCTTAATGTTTGAGCTCATGAATTGTAAATTGACATAAGAAAAATGTAGCTAGTTCCATTTGTGCTCTAAAGTTTTGGTTTGGTGCATGGATGTAGAGCTGGTATTAAAAGTGGTCTATTAACAATGCCTTAAAGTGTAACCACTATCATCTACGATGCTTGACCTTAAAACTAAGATTTAGATTTGCTTGAGAACAAGCTAAATACTAAGTTAGGGGTAATTGTTAAACGTGTATTCTCCATACATTTGTCCTACATTTTATCTTACTCTCATGCATGATTTGGCACTTTTATGATGAACATCTTTTATAAAATGATATATTGCATGATTATGGATCAACTATGATTAAAAGAGTGAAAATTTGCAATTTTTATGTAGCAATACTAGATTTTGAGCTTGACATCAAGTAAGTAAGACGCTACACCACCAGGTCCATGAGTAACAGTAGTTCGAAACTACTAAATAAGGTCTTCATTGAGCTACCATCGATAGGTTAGCATTGACCTATTTCATTGATCACTAAGGATGAGCCACTGCTCTGAATGCTTGAGCTCAACACATTGACTTGAGCTACAACAAGCAAATGACCTGGGCTCAACACAACGACCTGAGCTACTACATTAACCTCACCAGATCACTAAACCGAGCTGATAGAGTACATAACAAATCATAATGTGCAAGAGCTAAAGTTTAAAAGCTGAGCTCATCTTATCTAGAAGAATGAGTTGAGCTGAGTACTTCACAAATGAGCTGACCAGCAAGCTATTAAGCTTAAGCAACCTACTTTTTTATTTTCTTTTTGGCTTGTAAATATTTTATAAGACTTTTTATTCTTCTTTTTGTAGTTTTTTTTTTTTTTTAGAATTTTGGGGATTCATTCTATTATAATATACCCGCTCTAAAACAACCCTTTTACTTATACAAGTCACATCACCATACCACTAACCTCCATATCACCATACCTCCGCATAACTACCTATACTTTTTTATCATTCCCTCACTTTCTGCACACTTTTTATCCCTATGTATACCCTCTAATCTTCATTTTGAGGGGTCAGTCATTGTCCCATTCCATTGACCATTACTTCATCATTTTCCATTTTTGCTTCATCCAACTCACCTTACCTCACCTCACCTCATTCCACTCGACCTCGACCTCACTTCTCTTATCCTCATCTTCTGGTACTATTCATTACAAACCTTTATAGCGAAGTTGGACCTCAAATCATCAGGAAGACATTTATAATATTTTTCAGTATACTTTCTCCATTATCTATTGTTATGGATTGTACTCAAAATTTATCATGAATAAAAATATGTTTTTAAGTATGAGATGATTTGTTTGAATGGGATGATCTGATGGGTTAATGGATTTCTTGAGTAGTTACGTTGTTTTTATAAAGGGTTTTGTTGAATTAGAATTTTTATTATTTCTATTTCAATGTTCATGAGATAAAAGTTTGTCTATGAATTTCCTTATGAATTAGGATTTGAAATACTCGAAAGGGATTTGATGATAAAATTGAAATAGAAAATAAGATTTCAAAATTGACATGGATACATGCTATTTTAATTTAAATCTTAGAATTCACAATCTTAATGCAATTGAAGTTATAGTTTAGGACATGGACACATGCTTGAATTATGATTTCAATTAGAGTAATATTATTTGTGAGAGATATGTGTTATTTAGCTGGTGGTTGTAGATAGATTACTCAAAAGGGATATCTATGTTATAATTAGAATTTTGCAACTTGAAAGGGAAGTAAATTTTCGTAAATTTAGTCAAAATCCAATTGAACAAACCTGATTATAATTACAAGGTAATGAAAGGAAATCATATTTTTACCATTGTATAATCCCACACTTATGATTTAAAGGAGTTCAAGAGTTATTTCAGTGCTCAGTATTCTTTAGTGTTAAAATTAGTTATAATTTTTAGCAACAGAAGTAGATCATTAGTCATAATACCACATTCGCCAAGTCGGGTACTTCTCCTCCCTAATGAATTTAGCTTGTAGGAGCTTCTAGACCTCTTGTTCAATGGCATCTTATCTTTTTGGGGTGAAGTGCCTAATCTCCTATCAAACTAGCCTATGGGTTTTGTTTACATTCAGTTCACGAGTGATTACATCTAAGCTAATGCTAGACATGTTAAATGGTGACCATGTAAAGACATCCCTATTCGCCTACAAGAATACAATCAGGCGCTCTTTCAGGTCTTGAGGGATCGACATCCTTACTTTCATAATGTTTCAAGACAATCATCTAAGGTGATCACTTCAATGAGTTCAACAGGTTCACCATAATGTTCGGGTCGGTCTTCCAGTTTAGAATCCACCACACATATGTTATGTCCTTTTAGGGCCTTAAAGATATAACTACGTAAACTGTTTTTGATCTCATTTGCAGACCCCTATCCTCACTGGGGTGAGGAACTTGGTTTTGAGGTGTAGTTAAGAGACAACCATGCCGAATATTGACTGGGTAGCTCTTCCTAGGATAACATTGTAAGGAGATCAGCAACTAACCATAAGGAAATCGATATGATGTGTGGCATAGCATTCCCCATCAATGAGCTTAAGGGGCAAAGTAGTGATATCCTTAGGTCAAACAGGTTGGTTTTTGAATCCATGCAGCTCACGATTGTACGGCCTTAACTTAGGCATGAATTCTTATTTCATCTGCTCATAAGCTTAGTTGAAAAGACTGTCAGCACTACTACTAATGTCAATCAACACTCTTTTAATGCTCCAACCTAATATGGGGGCTAAGACAACCAAAGCATCTTTGTAGGGTGTTTAAACTCCCTCAAGATCCTCGTTAGTAAAGGAAATGGTAGTGTCAACCTTTGTTCTCTTAGGTTCTAGGCTCATCACCTGCCTTGCACTGCTTGAGCTTAAGGTCAAAACAAACCTTACCCGAATTAAGGTTAGTGACCCTCACATTATGGTGTTGATTTCACCATGGCATTCTCGTGTAGATCGTGATCGATTATGTTGATGTTGGATGTTGTTCTCTTGGTTATTCTCTTTTTTGTTGGTCTTTATTTTCTAAGCTTACGTCTTAGGTTTTGCCCCATCGTGATTGGTGTATTGTTTTAACCAGCCTTTCTATATGGTATCCTTAATGGCGCTCTTCAACTACCATCAATTCTTTGTATCATGCCTATGACCGCTGTGATAATTACAATATTCTTTTGATTCCTTTCACTTCAAGCTGGGTCTCATGGGTAAAGGAGTTGGCAGGAGGCTATGATTTCTCACTTTCGGAAACACATCGTGTATAGGTAGTTTTAAAGGTGTGAACTCATCATACATCGGGAAGTCCTTTCTCTTATCGCTATCTCTAAATTAGAGTTGTTTTTGCTATTGAAGTTGTGGCGATCTTTCATCCGCCCTTTATCTAGATGCTAATTTTGTTTAGCTTAAGTGGGCTTGATCTTAGCCTTGGTTTCCTTCTTGGCATTCATAGTATCGTCCTATTGAATGTATTTCAATGCTTTTTCTCTTACTTACTCTAATGTAATGATCTAGCACTTTGAAATGGAATCGAACAAAGGATTGTCCCCGATGACTCCTTATTTGATGGCTTTATGGGACATACCTTGATTTAGGTTAGGGATCTCTAAGCATGCTTTGTTGAATCTTGCCAAATAATCTCTAAGAGGTTCATCTTGCCTTTGCCATATAGAGGTATGAGCCGTTCTTTTCTAGTGGCTTGCTAGCCATGATGTGGGATACAAAGAGTTCAGTAAGCTAATCAAATGAACTAATGGTGTTAGGAGAGAGCTTGTTAAACGAAACTCAAGCATAACCTCAAAAGGTGGTAAGGAAAGTTTTGCATTAAATGGCATCCGAAAAGTTGTGAATTGCCATGGTGGATTGGAATTGGGCGATGTGATCCTCAAGGTCATTGGTCCCATCATAAGATTCTAAGTTCGGGGGTTGAGCTCCAATGGGGAGTACTTCTGACTAGATTTTGGCGATAAAGGGTATTTTTCCTGGAATTGTCTTTATTGTAGATCGGGTTTCTAAAACTCTTTTTGAGCCTTCTCATCATGTCCTTGATTTCTTCAAGTGCTCTTTTTTTTTTTTTTTTACCTAAGCTTAGGCGAGCTACTGTAAAGGAGAGCATTTGTGCATTGACCTCATGAGCTTGGGTCAAGCCAAAACCTATGCAATCTAGTTTTAGATGTTCCTCATCATGTATGCAATGATCTATGGATGTTCGAATCAGTTGTAGGAGCACTTAATGCGTTCGTGATGCGTTGGAAACAATTCTCATGGGTCTTTGAGAGATAATAGGGCTTCGATAGACATTTGAAGTCGGCCTCAAGTTGTAGGATAAAGTGTTGGTGGAAGCATTGGGCCATGGTCAAGTCATGATACATTGATGATGCCTTCTGGGCCATACTTCATGATGCCTTGGAGGCGAATGAGTTGGGGATTTACCTTATTGAGCACTAGCGGCCTGCTCTTCTAAATGTAGGTTCTTTTAATCCTCCAAATTTACCATGTTAGCTAGGAGCAGAGTATTAATGTGCTCATTTTCTGCTTTTTTGTATGCAAGTTGTATGTATAAGTTTTCTAGAACCAATATGCATTTTAGATCCATGTAATCAGCATTACTAGTAGTTGGAAGTTCTTAATGTGGTAGCTCAGGAGCTTCGGCATCCATTGGAGTAGTTGTTAGCTATGTGGGAGTTGAATCAGGTTGATTGTTACTCCATTAAGATCTCATCATGATCAATATTAGAGGTTTCTATCTAGGATGTGGATTCTAGGTTTTTATCGAATCAATGTTAAGTATATATGGAAGAAAAGAGATAATAAGAGGATATTCTTCCTAAAAATGGAGCCAAAAGTGTTGTAAGTGCTGATTTTGTTGTAGAGTTTGCTACCTGCGAACACAAAGCATGGTCAGTGGTGCACTGGAGGATTTTTTGGCATGGCCATTGTCACGCCTCAGAGGGTACCCTAAACGTGGCAGTTCGTCGCACATAATATTAAAGCTAATGAATGACAATCTTAGTCATGTAGGAGCTTCGATATCATGTGTAAGGCATGCTTCCAAGATAGTAGGAGACTCAAGGGGTATTACGTTTAAGCATACAATAAAAGCATGGAAGAACTTATAAAGGTAAACATGTAATAATCATTAAGATAAAATTCTTACAACTTCTTAGGGGCATTCCCCCGTACTTAAAGTTTTGCTAATCTAAGCCATCTTAAAAACATACATGAATATAACATAAGTCTAATATAGAGATTTCTCTTAGAAGTCTACATCCAAAACTAGATATGTAAACTTCTTTTAAAAACTTTTAGTAGCTTTGGCTCATACCTGACAAAAGGGGCCCCTTGGTGCCAACCACAAGTAATTAAACTGTAATAAAAAGCTATAGGAGTATAAGCAAAACTAGCTTAGTGAGATAACTCCTTTCTTCAAAGCATTTACATAAAACATACAAGTATTTTAGACAATCATATGGGAATGTATCAATCACATGAGCAGACAAGATACACATGATTAACCGGAAACCATGTGTAGCATGGATTTTACGCCCTCCATATTGGGGTTTGGGTGGTTACTGGCCCATACGACCATCAATGATTGTAGATTTTCCGGCTCCCTCTTGCCATGTAGACTTTCTAGCTCCTATTAGCTCATGTAGACTTTTCGGCTCCTATTAGCCACTCCTACAACTGCTCGTTTCCCCACACGAAGAATAGTAGTGAAAAATTTAAATGTGACTCACAATATGTCATGCATGAATTATTTTTAATATTGGTCTTTCCAATTTATTGTCAGTTTCAAGTTAAAGGTGACTAAAACAATATTCATCATACCTATTGCAAGAAAACGTAAATCGTTCACCAATTCTTCTTTCGATATACTTAGCTTTTATTCAACAACCACATCATTCAATCATTAATCCAATTCACACAACATTTATTCATTTATCTTTTTCTTAACTCTCTAGTGCTACTATTTACAAGCACGATCAAGGAAATGTAATTAGTAAGGGATTAATTCACTCCATGACGATCGCTTCTAGTCAAAATAATCTTCTAAGAAGGCGATATCGGTTCCTTCTTCACCTAAACAAGATGAAATACCCAAAATGAGTCTTTCATGGAATTTCCACTTTAAAAATTCTAAGTCTATCTTTAATTTGAGGTAAAATCGGATTGAAGGAAGTTCCAACTTAAAATGCCATAACTTGCTCATTTTAACTCGGAATTTCGCATATTATATATCGTTTTCTACCCACTCGAAAAGATCTATCTACTTCTAAGGTTACTTTCACAAAAAAAAGGTCATTTGGGTCATGTTTGAGAAGCGTGCAGACCTAACACGAAAATTCTTTTCTTGAAAAACAATGTTTTCTAATCCTTCCTTTACTATAGCTTGTTTAAGTAAAACTTAAATATGTATATACTTGAAAAGAATTCCTTATGTATATAAATAGAGTCATAATTTATGCATGATGCTATAGGTGTTGTCTTATTCAATTGATTTTCTTAAAACAACCTTTTCTAGTGTTTTGGAAAATTTGGATTTGTTAGACTTTACTTTATGTGGTTGAAGTAACTTATAAATTTTTGGTTGACAGAAATCTAATATTCTATATTTTGATTCTTTAGTTTATTAAAAGTGAGTTGAAAATAAAGTTTGGTCTTTTGAGTTTATCTACCAATTTTATTTTTAGGAATTGAAAATTAGAGTTTCCAAAAAGTTTTCCTTAGTAGTACTTTATGAGTTTATTTATTTTCATTTTCCTTGTAAGTTGATTTTCTTGAAGATTCATTTAGCTATTGGTTTAGAAAGTTGGTAAAAATAGTATCAAGTTATTATATATCAAGATTTCCTATTGTTATTTGAAAAAAAAGTATCTTTAGATTTTGAAGAAACTTCTTCTATTATTAGCTTGAAATTTCATGATGAGTTTATATAAACCTTTAAAAGAAATTTGATTGAAACATTTTCCTAAATCTTTGGGAAAACATTTATTTAGTGATAAAAATCTTATTCTTTCATCAAAAAGGATTTTCTTTTTATTTGGACAACAACTTATTAGCCATGCATGAATATGATCATGTAAAAGATAAAAATATCACAAGATAAAATAATAAAAAATATAAGAAATAAGTAAGCATAATAATAATTGTCAAGTATTGGGAGCCTTAGCTTCTTTAGGGCTTCTCGGGACTAGGATTAGACTAGTCCCAAAAGAAAAAGAAAATTATTTTGACTTGATGATGATAAGTTTAAGATTAGAAAGACTAGTCTTAAAACAACTTGAAATAAATAAATTGCAATGTAAGTAAATAAATTGCAAGGAAAGTAAATAAATTGCAATAACAAATGAGCTTATATGCTTTAAAAGATGTATATAACTACATAGATATATTTAGTTAGATATACATAAAAACAACATAAAGGAAAATAGATTCATGATTAAGAACAAAGTATGAATATATTGTTATTTTCTTAATCTCCATGGGTTTAGAAAACACACACTATATTCATACTAAGCAAATGAACATAAGGAAAGCTTAAGAGTATTACCCATAAGAGAAGAAAAACTAGAGAAACTTAAAGAGATTTTTTAGAGAGATTTTGATAGAGCAATGGTAGTGTATGAAATGTGTGAAGGAAATGAAAGGAAGATGTGGTATTTATAGGAAAAAATAGAGGGTAATTTGTGTTAATTAAAATAAATGAAAAATAAAACAAATTGAGGGATAAGGGAAGGGGGCCGGTGCAATTTGATAAGGAAGAGAGAGAGAAAGTTTATTTTTATTGTACTTTTGTTAATGAAAAGTAAGATGTGAGAGATGAGAAGCTGTATTGAAAATGAAAATTGTAAAAAAATAGGTGTATAGGTTGTAAGAGTAGGTTGTAAGGAAAAGTAGAGATAGATGAATAGTGTAGAATAGCAATGAATAGTGTAATGTAAAGTGGATATGACAATTAAAGTACCGGTAGTAAGAAAATACGTGTATAAATGCGATATATGATATTTTTAGTCACCGAAAAATTATAAAACTGATATTTTTGAAAAATCTTATATTTTTTTGAGTCTAACGGTATATTCGGAATATTTTTACTATTTTGAGCATCGAGACATACTTTTCGAAAACTGTATCCGATTGGGCTCAAAACGAATTGTGGTTTAACTAATATGATATTTTTAAGCTTTCTCATGTTATTACGAATTATCCTACATATTAATCTCCACTTACTCACTTAGGGTTATGAATACGGGTTTGCTAGACTTAAACGATTGCGTCTAACTAGGATTTTGTTGACTTTAAAGTTTTTGGTTGACCTTCTAATTAAGGTTTAAGCTCAACCATTTGTAAAACTTTGGGGGTTTACAGCCATTTTGATGCTTCGATTAGTAGATCACTTTGAAAATCTTAGAGGAAAACACTTAAGAACATTGATTGGATAAGGGAGATTCTACCTCTCCCTCGTGGAGACAAAGACTATTTATAGTTCATAATCATACCAAAAATGAGGTGAACCAAATCTTATTTTAGTAGCTGTACTGGCACTCGAGGTGAAAGATTTGCTTGGTGCCCGTGGTGATAGATATGTCTATTACTTGAGGTGAAGGAGCTACCACTACATGGAGTGTGGCCAAACTGATAATGTCTCCCCATTGTCCTATGTCAGGACAAGTATAGTGTGGAGATTTTATGGAGATAGCTCATGAACAAGCTTAATCCTATTTGAGTTGGTCAAAAATTCCCTTGAAATCAAAGCGAGTATGGGTTCAAGCTTCTCTACCAGGTTGGTATCTAAGGTATTACCAAGCGTACACCCTTCTTGGGCCAGTTGAATTGATGGTCTTCTAGACATTTCTTGGATCCTTTGATCCATGTGGAGATAATAGTAGGCCGAGTGGGGTGTAACCTATTTCACCGTCAATAGGTCTTTATAGCAATATCATTTAATTGCAAGAATTACATGTCATCGTAGATCAATATTTGAGAATAAACTATAAAAAAATATGACATGTTAAATAATTCTCGACGTTTCTCTATCAAGCGTATTATTCAAGATTTAGTTTGTTCTAAAGGTAGTCTACTAGGGTCAATGGGGCCCCTGGCTCTCCCAAACTCAGGAAAAATTAAATTTTTAAGTGTTTTTCAAAAAGAAAATAAATTACACATTATATGCATATTATAAAGAGCAAACTATGACCTTCGAATAAGTATGGTTTAGAGGTTAAGTGTTTATTTTTACATCCATACAATAATGAGCTCAAATCCCATGGGTGTATAATTTTTTACTAAATAAATTCTTATCAATAACTATTTTTCATTCAAAGTATACAACAATTAATAATTACATTATCCATATTATAATTGAATCTTATTGCACGTTAATTATATAATTTGATTTAGTAACTTTTTTTTTACAGTTAATGTTATTAAAATGTACATGAATTATTGAATAGCTATCATATATAGATATATTTTATGATCTATATATGTTAAAAGCAATCATATTGTACATTAATTATATAATTTGATTTAATAACAGTTTTTCTACAATTAATGTTAAGAAAATGAATATGAATTATTAAATAGATTTCTATCTAGACATATTTTATGATTTATTTTTTTTTAAAGCAAAATTTATACATATATAAACTCTATATATTTTTTATTAATAATTAATTTTCAAATTAAATATGTACCATCTCTTATAAAGAGCAAACTATGACCTTAGAATAGGTAATGTTCATAGGTCAAGTGTTTATTTTTACATCCATACAATAATGAGTTCAAATCCCATGGGTGTATAATTTTTTACTAAATAAATTATTATCAATAACTATTTTTCATTCGAAGTACACAACAATTAATAATTATATTATCCATATTAAAATTGAATCTTATTGCACACTAATTATATAATTTGATTTAGTAACTTTTTTTTTTACAGTTAATGTTATTAAAATATAAATGAATTATTAAATAGCTCTCCTATATATATATATATATATATATATTATGATCTATATATTTAAAAGCAATCATATTGCATATTAATTATATAATTTGATTTAATAACATTTTTTTCCATAATTAACGTTAAGAAAATGAATATGAATTATTAAATAGATTTCTATCTTGATATATTTTATGATTTATTTTTTTAAAAGCAAAATTTATAAATATTTAAACTCTATTTTTTATTAATAATTAATTTTCAAGTAACATATATACCATCTCTTATGAAATGTAATAAATACTCTTAATTATTGTTTGAATGATTTTTTTATAACGTTTTAAAAAATATAATAGTGAAATCATTAATGAAATTCTCATAAATATATGAGATATAATATAATTTTAATAACTAGTAAATATAAATAATAAAAATTTTAAATTAGTTTAATTAAGTTCCATCCCCTTAGTCATATAATTATACGTCCATTCTTGATTTGTCCCATTTACTAGTTTTTTTGACATCTTCCTGCATAAAACTTACAAAATAACAAGAACAAAAACTAATCGCCTAATTACATCTTGATCTGACACCCACCAAACGATCCTCGTACTGCTTTGTTACGTAAGCTAGTCCAAAATAATTGGCTTCCAGGATAGTTATAATTCTGTTTGTTGGACTTATTTATAACTTTCCTAGTTTAGCCAAAAATTAATTAAAATGCGTTATAACTTTCCAAGTCTACTCAATATTTAAATCCGATGCCGTTATAAGACTGAAATCTCAGCTTTTTGTACTACTATCTATCTAGATCTCCGAGATAAGATCGTCTCAGATAGTTGAGTATAAAATTTCTAATTATTAACTAGTAGTCAACCCTCAACGAATATTAAGGAAACCCGAAGATGCAAGATATGCGATGTGTTCATGATGTTATGATACTTTACAGGTCCTTATATGTAGCTAATGGTTCATGAGGAGTTGTCGTGCACTTAATACAAGAAAGTTAGCATTTAGAGAAAAAGAAAAAGTTTATATCTATGAGCGTAAAATATCGTTGATTTTCACTCCTTTTAAGTTAAGGTTTCTTCTAGCAACACGATAAGATAATATAATAGCTTGGCTGCCGGCCATCTTCAACGCTGATAACTAGGAGCAGTAATGTCCTACCAAGATCCGTCACATGCGTTATAAATTAATTGAGGACCTCGTCAAACAAACTTAAAGAAAATAAATACTAGGTTCTTGGGTTACCCTTATAGGTCCATTTTAAAAATGTTGGATAGCTGGAATTGTGGGAGGCATATTAGCCTAAGCATTGAACTTTACATGTTAATAAAACGATAAAAGGTTTGGTGGATATTACACGCTATGTATAATATATTTGTGGAATATAACTTCTAATAGTTTTCTAACACATGATATGTGGGTATTTGGTACTTTGAAAAGCATCCACTATATTGTTCATGTGTTAGCATATGGTTAGAAGTTATATATTACGTGTTTATCTATGTGGCATGTATTACCCATTCAATATTTTTCCACCAAAACTATCAAGTTTACTAGTGTTCTTTTTTCTCAGTTCTAGACACAAATAAAGTATTATTGAATAGAAAGGGACCGCCCTCAAGTCCTGCCAATTTACGTGTTGAGAATTTCATGCGACGAACAATATAAGAAGATGCTAATTCTAAGAAATTAAAAACCAAACCTAAAAGCTAAGAAACATAATTCATGGCTTCCTTTCTAACTTTTCCTTTGATTTTCCTTTTGATTCACACAACATGGTCTCAGCAGATACAGTCAAATAATATTACCAGAAATTCTTCTTTAAATCCTATTACGAATCCCTCTTGGCTTTCACCTTCTGGTTTATATGGCTTTGGCTTTTATCAGCAAGGCCAGGGCTACAAAGTAGGAATATTCTTTGCTAACATTCTTGAGAAAACCGTTGTTTGGACAGCCAACCGAGATGATCTGCCAGTTTCAAGCACCGCAACCTTGCAACTCACAAGCGATGGCAGGCTTACGTTAAATCATCGGATGCAAACGAAACGAGTATCAATGATCCTTCTATCCCAGCCTCAACGGCCTCTATGTTTGATTCTGGCAACTTAGTGCTATATGATTCGGCAGCAATGTAGTTTGGCAGAGTTTTGACTACCCAACCGATACCCTCTGCCTTCTCAGCGCCTGCTACCAGGACAAGAGCTCTGTTCTAGCATTTCCAGCACTGATCACTCACAGGATTATTTCGTATCAAGATGCAACTTGACGGAAACCTGGTGATGTACCCAACAAACTCTCCAGATACGGCTCCTTATTCCTATCTAGCCATATGGATTGCTGTTGGAGGTAATGTCTCTCTTAACTTTGATCACGATGGCCGTATATTCTGCTTAACCGAGCGAATGGCAATGTAAGGAATATAACAGATGCAGGATACACATCTGAAAATACCGCATTCTTACTAAGAATAGATGTTGATGGATTCTTGAAACTACTTTCATACAAATTGAATAGCAGTAATGCCACTTGGTGGACTGAGCAGTTCTGGCCAACTGATAGATGCGCTCCCAAGGGTCTGTGTGGCCTAAATGGATATTGTGACCTTGTTGGTGGAAAAGCCCAATGTCGATGCCTTCCAGGATTTGACTTTGTTATGCGGGGAAATGGGATTGCTGGTTGTGAAAGGAACCTTACCTTGGAAACATGCAAAACAGAAGGAGCAATTCAAAGATACAAGATGGAAGCTATTGATAACATGCAATGGGAAGACGTTTATTATTCAGTTTTGTCTTTGCCAGATCAAGAAAGCTGTGAAAAGGCTTGCTTGGAGGACTCTGATTGCTATGTTGCACTATTTAATGGAAACTGCAGTAAACAAAGACTTCCTTTGAGATATGGAAGAATTCTGTCAAGTAAATCGACCACCGCCCTAATCAAAGTCGGAGTATCAAACTTTAGAGGAAGCAACAAAAAGATACAAAAGGACATGCTAATAGTTAGCGTGTTGCTGATTGTGATTGCGTTAGTTATGTTACTTATTTCTGTTGCTATCCTGCGTAGAAGCAAGATATGGGCATATAAAAACATTCATGCCAAAATGGATACTGTATTAGGGACTGAAATCTCACCTCGGTTGTTCACTTATGCCGAACTTGAGTTGTGTACTAGTGGTTTCAAGGAACAAATTGGCAGAGGTGCGTTTGGGACGGTGTACAAAGGGATTATACAGGACAGCAAGAAGCCAATAGCTGTCAAAAGATTAGATAGATTGCTATCTGAAGGTGAAAAGGAGTTCCGGACGGAGGTTGAAGTTATTGGAAGAACACATCATCGTAACCTTGTTCGGTTGCTTGGTTTTTGCCCAGAAGGACCAAACCGGCTTTTGGTGTACGAGTATATCAGCAATGGATCACTTGCTGACATGCTTTTTACGCCTGAAAGGCAACGGCCTTGTTGGAAAGAAAGGATGGAGATTGCACGGGACATAGCTAAGGTATCCTGTATTTACATGAAGAGTGTGAAGCTCAAATAATTCATTGTGACATTAAACCACAAACATTCTGATGGGAACACATGCGAAAATTTCTGATTTTGGGCTCGCAAAACTGTTAGGACCAGACCAAACAAAAACTTTCACAGGAATTAGAGGTACAAGAGGATATGTTGCTCCAGAGTGGCACCGAAGACAGCCTGTGACCGCAAAGGCAGATGTATACAGCTTTGGGATTGTCTTGTTGGAGATAATATGTTGCAGGAGAAACATTGACCTGCATCTCATGGAGAGTGAGATTGTCCTGGAAGATTTGGTTCGGGACTGCTTTGTCACAAATGAATGTGGGAAATTGGTGGGTGATGAAGAGGTTGACATGAAAGAATTCGAAGAGGCTGTCATGGTAGGACTCTGGTGCATCTCTGAGGATCTAGCCCTTCGCCCTACAATTAGAAAAGTTCTGCATATGTTAGAAGGGACAGTGGATATCCCTGTCCCTATCATTACATCTTTTTCATCTTGTTAGTAGTTTTCAAGTGTACTACTTAATGAAATAAGTCAAACTCATGACCTCCTGTTTTTGTACATAGTAAGTTTTTGATCCACCAACTACCTAGGTAAAAGCATAAACCCATTAGAGTGAGTCTTGCTTTATATTCATAGGTTATTGTATTGCTATGTGCATTAGAATCAAAGTGGATGCAAGTTTTAATTTGGTTACAGTAGAATTCCATGTTGAGCACTGCATAAAAATCATGTATTTCAATCTTTGCTAATGATTGCAACAATTTGCAAGGCTTGTTAATGTTATTATCACCTTCTTAGTATTATTTGCACTAGTTTCCGTGCTGCAATTGGCATTTAAAATAACATAATTTGCGTTGACAAAATGGTAATTGTCCGCAGAAATGTTTTCTGTTTTTTTTTTTTTTAATATCTATCATAATAAAAATCCTATAGTTGGCAAATACTTGGTGAATTCAATGGTTTGGCACAAGTGATTAATTAAAGAAGGCAAAAGCAATAAAGATTGGTTGATATCGTAAGATATTTTAATCATCGACAATGTCAATGAAAAAGTGGAAACAATTCATATATTCTCTATATTTATCATTACCATCTTGCATCTTTAGTGATATCTAATCATCAATACTAAGATTCGACATAAAATAATGAAAAATATGGAAGACAATTCCCTTTTTTGTTTACTAGCATTATTAATGATTGTCAACCGTGTAGCAGGTTATTGCTGGCAATCTCCATATCTATTCACTACCATGTCTAAGAAAATGAGAAAATTATTATTACATTTCCACGATTGTTAACTACCAATAATAATATGGTACGAGCCCATCGGTCAATGCACGGTAGTATTTTATAGCTGTAAAAGTTTGAATATGAAAAATAGCCTGCTGGTTGTTTTCTGCCATTATTATAGCTGTAATACTTAGCTGATTCAAGTAAGATATGGACTTGATTGCTTTTTATTATATTGGTAAAAAAGCATACATAGTCCACTAAAATGCCCAAATAAATACCACATACCATCCATTATAACTTCATTCTCACTCAACTAACCCCTATTAGAGGCAAAGTTTCTTTATATCAATGACTTATTAATCTACTGCAATTACCTTAATGCCTAATCTTAAAATGTCATTCAAGTGGTTTAGGATCACCATTTGCTCAGAATGGTTGCTACCATAGGGTTTTTTTGTTGCCTATTAGTCCATTTGCATCTATCCTGTACAAATAACTTTCCTACTCAATGCTTGTGATGGGGTGGAAGAAGTGGCCAACAGGTACTTTAAAAAAGTGGTTAAAAATTGGCCAGTGGCAATTGAGCTACTTTTTTCACCTCATCAATTTGTTGCATCGACTATTGATCTGTTATATCTACTTCCACATAGGCATTCTTGTTACAGTATAGCTAGTATGAAGGCTGAGAAAACAGTTAAGCAAACTACTCTGCTAAATGTGATGTAATAAAATCCTGATGCTAACTCGGTATGCGAGTAACTCTTTTTCCTTTTGACAAGTATAATCTTGCCTTCATGGTTTATTGAAGAATAATATAGTTGTCTGAAATTGTTTCATTCGTCCCATGTTATATCATTAGGTACTAGATTTTGCGATTAATACCTGAAAAATATTCCTTCCATGTTAAACAAATGGGGTGCCAACAAATCGTAGATGAATCCACTAAAAGGTTGATGCATTGTCAAGATGGTAAGTAGCTTATAGTTCTTATCTAGACCTTTCTATGCCACGCTTCCATCTTATTGATGTGTTGAAAAAGGAATGTTTCTCTTTATCCAAATTAGAAAAAAAGAAAATCATTTCTGAC
This sequence comes from Combretum micranthum, assembly GCA_024138025.1. Lineage (NCBI taxonomy): Eukaryota > Viridiplantae > Streptophyta > Magnoliopsida > Myrtales > Combretaceae > Combretum > Combretum micranthum. Next base: position 104,110 of record JAMXBD010001810.1, on the reverse strand, counting down.
TTCGAGTAAGATAAGACTCTAAAAGTGGACTTTAATTAAGAGAATTGCTTCTGAATTCTATTGAAATGGTTTATGAAGAACAGTGGAAGATCATGTCAAACATTGCTCTATGCGCTAGCAGAAAAAATACTTAAACAAATCCCCTTTCCTACTTTAGAGTCCACCTTATCCCTGAACAAATTTAGGAGGATGCCGACACGATTTCATCACATATACCTGGCAAAGTTGCTAGTTTAGACGGTGATGGTACAAATGCTTGCTAGTGACTCTTTCGCCCCTAGCCATAATAGGACTCCTTTGATCTGATGTTTATGGGGATGGAGGGATAGGATTGTAATCGACCTTCCACCATATATGGATGAAATTTCCTTACCCTATTGGTGGAACTAACCAGAGTATTAATATCATATCTATTAAAATGATTATAAAAGTTAACTCGATACTTATTTCAAAGGTTATTAACGTAGAAATCTGAGCCTTCTTCAATAATTTACGGAAATGGTGTTATAGAAATAGAAGGTTTCAAAGAAGGAGGAAAAACAGAAGAAAAATATCATAATTTTCTGCAAAAAAACTCCTTATATTTGATATGATTTTCATCCAAGATATATGAGATACAAAAGTTGTTCAATAATACATATGACTTGACATTTCCCACTAACTTTACTTACTAATTCTGCTTAAAATATGTCCATCACAACAGTTCACCTAACATAACTACTACTAATATCATTACATTCAACTATTACTTAACAAAAATACAAAAACATCAAATTGTAGCGGTTTCCAAGAAAAATCTGATAGCATCTAACACTCCTCCTTGAGATATTTCTTGGAGACTCCAAACTTTGTCCTCAAAACTTCAAACCTTGTTCTTGATAAAGCTTTGGTTAATATATCTGCTAATTGTAACTCAGAACTGTAATGAACTAACTTAACTTTTCCAAACTTTTTCGCATCTCTAAAGCATGAAATCTAACATTAATATGCTTCGTCCTTCCATGCTGATTGGATTTTTAGCCATGGAGATGGTAGATTTGTTATCAACAAAAATAATAAAGGTTCTTGAGGGTGCATGCCATGATCAGTGAGGATCTTCTAAGCTAAATCATTTGATTAGCAGCTAAAGCTGCTGATATATATTCTGTCAGCTGTAGACTGAGCCACAATATCTTGTTTCCTTAGTTCCACGAAAAAATTCTAGAACTAAAAATAAAAATAACCAAAGATACTCTTGTAATTATCAATGCATCCAGCTTAATCACTTTCAGTAAACACAAACAAAGCTCCATCGTAGACTGTTTTGTATAATGTTCCAAAATCAATGGTTCCTTTTATGTACCTCAACTCTTTTAGTAGCACCATAATGTTTGGAACTTGGATTTTGCAAATATTTGAATAATAAACTTGCAGCAAACATAATATATGGCCTAAAAGGGGTCAAATAAAGTAAACTTCCAAGAATACTCCTATACAAATTTGCATCTATCCTTTCTTCCCCATCATTCTTCATGTTTTTTATTCAATACAAGAGAAGTATTAACCAGATTGCATTTGTCAAGCTTGAACTTCCTAAGAAGAGAGGATGCATACCGTGTTTGAGAGAGAAAAATACCATCTATAATTTGAATTATCTCCAAACCAAGAAAATACTTCATTTCACTTGAATCTGACATATCAAACTCCTTCATCATCTCCATTTTTTATTCTTGCATAGCAGTAGAGTTTTCTCCAGTAATTATCAAATCATCAACATATAAAGAGATGAAAACCATCTTTCACTTTCTAAACTTCATATATAGAATTGGTTCATTCTCACTTTTATTAAAACCTTGAGCAGTCAAGTGAGAATCAATCCTACTATACCAAGCTCGTGGTGCCTGCATTAAACCATAAAAGGCCTTCTTTAATTTGTAGACTTTCTTCGCCTTTCCATAAATTAAACAACCTTCTGGTTTCTTAACATATATGTCTTCATCAAGAAAGCCATTTAGAAAAGCAGACTTCACATCTAAATGGAAGATATTCCATTTATGTTAGCAGCAAGGCTACCAGCATCCTCACGGTTTCATGCCTTGCTATTGGTGCAAATTTTTTGCCAAAATCAATTCCGAGTAGTTGAGCATACCCCTTAATAAAAGCTTGGTTTATATTGAACACAGATCCGTTCAGGATAAGTTTTGTTCTATAAACCCACTTTAACCCCTATAACATTCTTATCCTTTAGCTTATTACAAGTGATTGAGTCTCATTTTTGTTAATCATGGCAGCTCCTCTTCATGGCATTATTCCAGACCTCATGTTGAGAGCTTCCACAAAACAAAGGGTTTTGTAGAAATAAAGTTGCATCTTTCATACACATTAGCAAGAGACTTCATTTTAGAAACATTGGAATCAGTATTGGATCTTCATCATCGGGTCTCATCTCTTTTTATTGAGCTTGAAGATGAATACTCAAGAGATACATCGTTGGAATTAACTCCTTGAGACATAATTGATGCTGAAGCACTTGATTCTTTTCCAATCCCAGTAACAATCTTCATTAACTTGCACATCCTGCTTGTTACAAATTTCTTACTTCTCACATTGTACATTTTGTATTCTTCAGAGAGTACCATATCCAAGAAGCCAACTTCAGCTTTATCATCCAATTTACTCCTTTTCACATCAGGAACATGCATGTAACATACTAACTGAAAATTTTCAAATGTTTTGTTAAAGATTTGTGACCCGACCAAGATTTAAGAGGAGTCTTCAACCACAGACTAGTAGGTAGTTGTTCATCAATTGTATAGTAGTGGAAACTACTTCTTGAAAAAATACTTCGGCATTTTCTTCTCCACCAACATACTTCTAGACATCTCCATAATTGTTCTATTTTACTTTTCGATTACTCCATTTTGCTCAAGAGTATAACTCACACAATAAGTTGATGCTGAATTCCCAAATCTTAACAGAACTTGTTAAACTAAGATAAGGTATACTCTGTACCATTATCAGACCTTAATACCTTCAATTTGCACCCGCTTTCTCTTTCCACCATAGTTTTGAATATCTTAAAGATGGAGAAGACTTAGATTTGTTACACAAGAAGTATACCAAGTCATTCTGGTGAAATCATCAACAAACAATAAGAAATACTTGCTACATTCACAGAACCTGTCCTCATTGCTCTACACACATCCGTATGTACCAATTCTAGCTTTTCACTTGATCTCCATGACTTAACATTGGAGAAAGGTTCCTATGTAGCTTTCCTAACTGACATGCTTCACAAACACCTTTGCAAAATTTCAATTCTTGGCAAATCACATATCATATTACTAGATTGCATAAACTTGAGAGAGTTTAGATTATAGTGTCCAAACCTTTTTTGCCACAACCATTTGCATTGGTCACAACACTAAGAGCAGAATGACCAACGAATCCAAGAAATAGGAAAGCAATTGTCAACCATACGAAATCTTGCTATCTCTACTCCAGTAGGATCTAGAATTATGCACATCTTATCTTGGAAATTGAGAGAGTAATTTTTATGCAGCAATTGGGCCACATTCAAAAGATTTTGTGTGTAACTAGGAACATAAAGAACATCTTTGACAAGTTTCATACCTTTTTTAGTGTGAATTTTGATTGATCCCTTGCTTTGAGCCTCAACCACTTCATTGTTTCCCAATTTAACTTTAGCTCGACATGATTTGTCTAAAGAATCAAACAAATCTTCTCCTCTTGTCATGTGGCTTGTACACCCGCTGCCAATGAACCAGATGCTTCTTTTTGTAGTGTTAAGAGAGTGGGTGGCCATAAACAAATGATCTTTAGCTTGAAATTCCTTTTGTTCATCAATGAAATTAGCTTGCTGTGGAGATTTTTTATTGGATTAACTTCGCTTTAGTCTATAGAATCTTTCCATGTGGCCATACCTTTTACAACATCTACATGGAATTGGAGCCTTTTCTTGCTTTCACCAACAATATTTTTCCAAATGGTTTGTCCCTTTGCAAATAGTACTTGGTGGAAATTTTCCTTTCTTTGAAGTTTCTCTTGAGGTTCCAGTAAGTTTACCTCTTTCAAACTTGTCTATAATAAACTTTTTACTCTCTCTAAACTGCTTGAATTTCTACTTTGCTTGAAGAGCCTCTTCAACAACTTCTTCAAACTTCACAGAAACACTTTGCTCATGTGCTTGTAGCTTAGAGATTAACTTAGCAACTGTAAGAGTTCTCAAGTCACAAGGTTTTTCTATGGCAGAAATCTTGGACCCAAATTCCTCGGGTAAATTTACCATGATTTTTTCAACTACCTTCTTATCTGAAAAATTTTCACTGAGTAGTCTTATTTGGTTAACAAACTCCATTAACCTTCTGGAATAATCCTTGACAACTTTTGTCTCCTTCATCTTAAGTAATTCAAACTCTCTTTTGAGAGTTAGTAACTTGACACCCCTAACTCTATCATTCCCTTCAAATTCTTCTTTCAATTTGTCCTACGCTTCCTTCGCTGTGTCACATGCCATAATCCTCGTAAATATGGCCTTCGATACTACTGAATGAAGACATGTAAGATCTTTGAGACTTCTAGTTATCAACTCTTCATGCTTTTTGATTTCATTCAAGTGGCATTAGCTCTCAATGATGGAATTGTTGTTGCTCCTCCTCGCTCCACTACATCCCATAAACTAAGAGCATCAAATATGCTTTCATCTTGATAGCTTATATTTGATAATTCGCTCTCATAAAAAAAAGAGGTCCAGTAATAGAGAAGCTTCCAGATGCCATGAGCCCAAAGTGTTTTAATCTAGAGAAAGAAAAAAGTAAGAGCAAAAAACAGATTAAACCCACAACTCGTAAGACATAAAGCTCTAGTACTACTGTTGTAAAAATAGAAGGTTTCAAAGAAGGAGACAAAATAGAGGACAAAGATGACAATTTTCTACAAAAAAAACTTCTTATATTTGATATGATTTTCATCTAGTATATATGAGATACAAAAGTTATTCAATAGTACGAAATGACTTTATATTCCCCACCAACTTTACTTACTATTCTTCTTAAAATATGTCCATCACAGTTGTTCACCTAACATAACTACTACTAATATCATTATATTCAACTATTACTTAATAAAAATACAAAATCATCAAATTGTAGAGGTTTCCAAGAAAAATCTCATAGCAGCTAACAAATGTCCTATATAAAGGATAAGCCTATTTGGTAGTCATAGCTTGCTTTTGATGTACTAGTATTCCTTTTTCTCAACTCTGCATATGTGTGTGTGTGTGTGTGTGTGTAAAGTGTTATTAAATAGAAAGGGATTGCTCTAAGGCCTAACTATTTACATTGTTGAGCATTTCATGCGAGGAAAAATATAAGAAGATGCTAATTCTAAGCAATTAAAACCAAACCTAAAAGCTAGGAAACATAAATCATGGCCTCCTTTCTTTATTTTTATTTCTATTACAACTCAAGAAATGGTCTTGGTAGATACAATCTAATAATAAAACCTTAAATTCTTCTCAACTCTACTGTGAAATCTTCTTGCTTTCACCTTCTGGTTTATATGGTAAAACTGTCGTAAATAATACACATTGTTGTGGACAAATGAATTTGGTATTATTATTTGTTTGTATGTTGATGACTTGCTGTTGTCTAGAACAAATATGATTGGAATAAAGAGACCAAGAAATATCTTACTTCACAATTTAAAATTAAAGATTTAAAAAGTAGATACAATATTGGCATTAAATATTGAAACAAAATGAGAACATTGTGTTAACACAATCACTTACATTGAAAAATTCTTTAAATTTTTAAACACTTAGTAAAGAAATAATATACAACTCCTTATGATCCTCACATTAAATTACAAAAGAACATAGGAAGAACAATAGCACAGTTAGAATATGCTAATGCTATAAGGAGTTTAATATATGCGTCGCATTGTACTAGACTTGCTATTGTGTATGTTATATGCAAATTATCAAGATTTACGAGTAATCCTAGTACAAAACATTGGAAAGCTATATCCAAGGTATTTGGTTATTTGAAGAAAGCTGTGAATCTTGGATTGGTCTATGGTAACTTTCCAACAATACTAAAAGGTTATTAAGATGCAAGTAGGATAACAAATGCTATTAATAGAAGTCAACTTTTGGATAGATATATACCTTAGTGGGTGGAGCCATAAGTTGGGCTTGAAAGAAACAGACATGCATAACTCACTCAATAATTGAAGTTGAGTTTATAGTACTTACTACAACAGGTAGAGAGGCAGAATGGCTTAGAAATTTACTTATGAAAATAGAGTTGTGGCCACAACCATTGTCAGCCATTTTAATCTTTTGCGATAGTGAAGCAATTATGTCTTGAGCCTATAGTAAAATTTACAATGGAAAGTCTAGGCATATAGGATTGAGACATAGATATTTAAGAGAATTAATAAAGGGTGGAGTTATAACCATTACCTATGTTAAGATTAATGATAACTTAGCAGATCCTTTGATAAAAGGATTATTTAGAGATCTTATAAAAAGAATATTGTTAAGATGGGTCTTTAACTCTTATAGTTAGAAATGATGGGAACCCTACCTTATTCTAGCACATCAGTGCTTTCAAGGTTCAAAGGCTAAAAACAAGTCATTATTAACTGAGTGTATTGAAAGTACTATAATTTAAAAGAGGATGAGACGTAGTAAACATCTCTTAATGGATAGATATTATATCTAGATCAATTCTTTTAATATATTCTACCTATTTGAACGTAGGATTGGCGCCGCTCTTAATAAAAGCTTAAGGAGTTTGCTTTTGTAAATGTTCATGAAATCGAGATGAGCACACAACCTTTAACGTACTATTATAAACCCACTATTCGAATGTGAACATGTTATGTGTATGAAATCTCCGATTGTGACAAATAACGTGGAGCTTCAAAGTAATAAGCTACTTATCACCCTGTTATAACTTTGAGGATTCATACTAAGGAATAATTCAAATCTAATGATACTATTCTTTAAACATTATCAGAGGCATTTGTGTGTGTATATACATAATTGACAATACAGAAATGGGGTTAGAGAATTTTTACAAGCTACTGCAAACCATTAGAGGGTAGATGGATTGATTAAATACCCTTGTAGAGATTGTCTCAATAGTTCATGGCAGTCTATTCAGATTATTGAGTATCACCTCCTCACGAGAGGAATGGCTTGAACCTATTTGAAGTGGATTTTCCATGGTGAGAATTTAGATGAAGATAAGGTAAATGATGATGTTGTCATGGGTGAAGGGAGTATTTGACCTGAGTATGCACACTTTGAAAATGAAGCAGATCAAAAACTTTTGGAAGACTTTGCTGCTAACATGAGTGATCCAAGGGGATGATGTTGATAACAGAGATGAAAATAGTGCATTTGACAAGGAGTGGTGGACAAGAATGTTTGAAAATGCAAAGAGTCAGTATATTTAGACTATACAAAGTTGTCTTATTATTAACTATTCTTCAAACGATGAATCTAAAGGTTGATGGCAAACAGTCACTGACTTCATTAACAATTGAAATGCTTTAATAAAAAAGTTTGTTACCAGCTCACACTTTGTTGCTATTCTTATGCTATGAAACATGAAAGTTGTTGAAGCAATTGGGCATGGATGCAAATACGATCCACACATGTAAAAATGATTGTGTGCTACTCTAGAAAGAATCCCAAAATCTTGATAACTACCCAGTGTGTTGTAAAGGTAGGTAAAAGCTTCATTCAAGGAAGCAAAAACCAATACTAATTAAGGTTTTATGGCATTTTCCATAACATTTGGTATTTTTGAATGTGCATGGATGCAGCGATTAGATTTCTACGAGCACCTTATAGAGGATGCTAAGGCATGCCTTGAGTAGTATGTTAGTAGGGCTTTCACCTTGAATGGTTAATCTTTTGTCTTCTATATCCACATTCGAATGAGGCATTAATATTCGTATTTGATTATATAGGAGGACCATTTATTGCATTGCTCAGGGATCAATACGACAAAGGGATTGATGATAAATCGGGATAGGTTGCTCAGACTCAGCAGGGTAGATGAATGAGTTGAGAATAGGGGAGGATGTCACGTATGACCTTACTAATGATCTACTTACTAAGGTGGATCCTAAGGACCTGTGGACTACAGAAGTAGAGCATGATGTGGCCATGGTAATAGCCAAGAAGAAGAGGGTTGATATCATGTGCTTGTGAGGCATCGAGGCATGTATAAGGGGACCCGAGTAGATGAGGAGTTTAAGAGGACAGCCATAAGCTGACCGTTACCATGCCAAATGGATATATAGGTATCATGTGCACAAGTCCTGGGATGGTTAGGTTAGAGTTTTTGCTCCATGATAGAGCATTGACTAAGTTGTTTATTCCGAGAACAAGAAGTAAGGTGTAGCCAGCATTTCCAAAGGCTTACTAGCATAACATTATCCAAAGAGTTATGGTAAGTTTATTTTTTGTGAAAAACATGCTTATGATCATTAAAATAGCTTTGGCCATTCACTAGCACATGTAACTTATCTTTAATGTGTAGCAAAAGTTTGAACTATCAAATAACTAGCAAAGGTGCACAAAGTGGATAACATTGAACTTTTTGACGAGCTAATCATACAACCAGCTCTACTATTGAAGACATACATCTAGGCTAAGGATGGAGGTGAGGAAGCTGCTAGTAAGCTACTACCGGGTTTCAAGCACAAGGCAGAGAAGTGGAGGGGGTTCGTTTGCTTTGTAGAGATTGATGAGGATTACCAAGTACGATTCTTCATGTGGTATAATACATAACTAGTTATCTGTTCCATCTATTCATTTTTTAATCATGTGATATTGATCCACATGAATACAACAAACAAGAAGAAGTAAAAATCGATACATGCGGGTGGTATGAAGTATATTCTATTATCCTTTGATGTCCTCCTTCGGGCAGTACCCTCCATACCAACAAGTTGCACCACACATGAGTACTTTTGGTAGCGGGCTAGATCCCAATCAGCTTAACGTTACATCGTTCACACAAATGATACCTCATCAGCATCCCTACCAAAGTTTTTATGGGATGCCAGCCATTTATGTTCACTCATACACCATAGGATCCATCTCATGGGTCATTTGGCAGCTCCACACAACAAAGAGATTAACCCCCCTTATCGACTTTTGCCCCATGGTTAGAGGGGTAAGTTTTGGTTAGTTTTCATCGTAGGCGGCCTCCTTTGGAGGTACACATTCCTAGGAGTGACTCCAGCTGTTGGTCTAAGTTTGTCCCAATGTCCTTCACAAACCCCCACACAACCTTCTTCTTATCATCCGTCACCACCTTTGACTTGCCTAGCTATATTTTTCTCAGATAACATTCATTAAAGGATCTGGCCGTGCCTAATAGCACAGCATTAGAGACACTAGGCATGCTATTATCTTTATTTTCATTGTTTTTTATTTTTAGACTATTATTTTTATCTTCTCTTGACTTTTTGGTTACATTGTAGATCATGTGGATTATTATGACTGTAGTATGTTTTTTTGTTTTGTGTAGATAGATTGTATGATGATTAGCATGCATGTTGCTTCGTGTTTAGTTTTATATATCATAAATATAAAATTGATTAATTTTAGGGTAAATATAAATAACTAGTTTTAAGAATAAGATATATAGAATGCATAAAATTTATGTTGATGTGCTCAATTTTATAGAGAACTATTATTAATATATAATTTATACATCACATATTAATTAATTGCCATTAATAATATTTGCATATACATGATTTAAATTTTAATAATCAACTTAAATAAATATTAGTCACGCTTATCTTTAATAAATTTAAAAAATCAATCTTAAAAGTTAAATTGCTAGGGGAAATTCGCATAGGATTCTAAAATTTTTATTAAATAGTTAGTGGATGCTCAAAAAGATACAAATTTACAATTCAAAGGCGAAATTGGCCTCATTACTGGTCATGAGGCGAATTTTGCCTTTGTTAACTAAGACAGTGAGGAAAAATTTGCCTCATCACTAGGATAGTGAGGCAACTTTTCCTTATTGTGTAAACCCCAAAATTTTGTGATCATTTAAGCTTAAAACCCTAATTAAAGTCAACCGAAATCCTAGAAGTCAACAAAACCCTAGTCACGTCGTTTTAAGTCTGGCATTATCGTTTAAGCAACCCTAAGAAGTAAATAAGAGATTAGTATGTTGAATAATTCGTAATAACCTGAGAAAGCTTAAAAATATTAGATTAGTTAAACCGTGATTCGTTTTGAGCACGATCGGACGCAATTATCGAAAAACATGTTCCAGGGCTCAGATTAGTAAAAATATTTCGAATATACCGTTAGATTCTCAAAAATATAAGGTTTTCAAAAATATCAATTTCATAATTTTTCGGTAACTAAAAATATCAGATATCGCAATTATACGCGTATTTTCTTACTACCGGTACTTAAATTATCATGTCTACTTTACATTACACTATTTACTACTATTCTACACTATTTATTTATCTCTACTTTTTCTTACAACCTACTCTTACAAACCATACCTCTATTTCTTACAATTTTCATTTCAATACAGCTTCACATCTTTCATATCTTACTTTTCAACAAAAAATACAAAAAAAAAAAAGAAAAATTCTCTCCTCTCTACACTTAAAGTAGCGCCGGCCATGCCTCCTCCCCTCTTCAATTTGTTTCAATTTATTTTTTTAATTAACACAAACTTCCTTTCTCATTTTCCTATAAATTACCCATCTTCCTTCCACTTCCTTCACACCTTCCATACACTAAAATTACTCTCTAAAAATCTCTCCATAACTCTCTCAGTTTTCTCTAGTTTCTACTTCTTTCTATAGGTAATAGTTTTTAGCTTTCTAAATTGTTCATTTACTTAGTATGAGCTTAGTGTGTTTTCTAAACCATGAAAGTTAAGAAAGCAACAATAAGTCATACTTTGTTTTTGTTTATAATCTAATTTCTTTTTGTGCTTTTATATATATATATATTATATATATATTTAACTAATATTTCTATGTAGCTATATATATCTTTTAGAGCATAAAGCTCCTTTGTTTTACAATTTATTTACTTTCATGTTGTTTTTAAGACTAGTTTTCTGTCTTAGACTTGTCCTCATCAAGTTAAAACGTTTTCTTTTCTTTTGGGGGACTAGTCTATTCTTAGTCTCGAGATATCTTGATGAAGCTTAAGGTTTGATACTTGGTATATTCTTTACTGCTTATTTCTTTAATATTTGTCTGTCTTATGTTTTCATAATTTTATGATTCATATTCATAATCATGCATGAATATATTGATTTTGTCTCAACAAGATAAATGAGGAAAAGTTTTCATAGTTTTGTTAAAATAGAAATTCTTCTCTAAAAATAAAAGTAGGAAGTAATTTTTTCATAAAAACTTAGGAATTTGTCTTAACAAACTTTTCTAAAGAAATCTAAAGGAGTTCATAGGAATTTTTACAAAACATACATAACATGGAAAGAACTTCTTGAGTAAACAAAATTTTTACTAAACTTCACTTTTACATCAAATACTAGTTTGACAAACACCAAGAAATTCCTTTTATAAAAATAGAATGATCTTAAGAAATAAGGAAATTATTTCTATAAATATAGAATTGTCATTACTTTCAAAAAGTGTTAGAAATTAAGCTTAGAAAATAAAAATCATTCTTTGGAAATTTAAGGACTAAGGAAATGAAATTAAGGAAAAGAAAAATACTCATTTAAAATAACTTGAAATATTCTAAGCAAAATAAGAGGAATTTTCAAAAGTTTCACTTTTCCAAAATTTTTAGAAGATTTTACTTTTATCCAAAAAAAAAAAAATCATGGTTTGAGACAACTTCATTAATTTCATACATTTGATATGAGTCAATAAATATATGAAAATACATTTCAAAGGTTTTACAAACTATTATAATATCTATCTCTTTAATATGAGTTTTTGTTAAAAGAAGGAATATAAGTTTTGTGAAAATTCGTGGTGAATCTGATCGCCATTATTTCGGAGCTCAAACTATTTAGTTTGATGAAAATAGCTTTAGAAATAGATAGATCTTTTCGAGTAGGTAGAAAATGATATACAATATGCGAAATTCCGAGTTAAAATGAGTAAGTTATGGCCATTTTAAGTTGGAATTTCCTCCAATCCGATTTTTACCGCGAATTTAAGATAGATTTAGAATCTTCAAAAATAGAAATTCTATGAAAGACTCATTTTGGGTATTTCATCTTGTTTAGGTGAAGAAGGAACCGATATCGCTTTTCCAGAAGACTACTTTTACTAGGAGCGATCATCATGGAGTGAGTTAATTCCTTACTAGTTACATTTCCTTGTTTATGCTTGTAAGTAGTAGCACTAGGAAATAAGAAAAAGATAAATGAACAAATATTGTGTGATTTGGATTCATGATTGACTGAATAAAAGTTAAGAATATCGAAAGAGGAATTGATAAATAATTTATGTTATCTTGTATTGATATGATGAATATTGTTTTGATCGCCTTTAACTTGAATTCAATATTAATTGATTAAACCTATATTAAAAATCATTCATGCATATCATATTTGTGAGTCACATTTATTTTCATTACTATTCTTCGTGTGGGGAAACGAGGAGTTGTAGTGGTGACTAGTAGGAGCCAGAAAGTCTACACGGGCAAGTAGGAGCCAGAAAATCTACAGGGCGAGTAGGAGCCAGTAAATCTGCAACTATTGATGGTCATATAAGTCTGTAACCACCCAACCCCCGACATGGAGGGCGTAAAATCCATACTACATATTTTCGGTTAATCTTGTGTATTTTGTTTGCTCATGTGATTGGTGCATTATCATATGATTGCTTAAATACTTGTTTGATAAATGGAAATGTTTTGTAGATGGGAGTTATCTCACTAAGCTAGTTTTGCTTATACCCCTATTGTCACGCCTCGAAAGGGGGCCTAGTAGGATTAATCTAAAACTATCATACCACGTGTGTACCCGTAATATGAGAGCCTTTTTGTAAGTCAAAGTGTACAAGACTCTATTTATTTATCAGTGTCTTTCATATAAATATATATTATATTACTATATTTCAACTATGGAATCCGATTGTCCACTTCCTACCAAGATTGCAGAGAATCGGTATCCCCTACCAAATAATGAAATTAAGTTCTAACTTACAAAATATAAAGTCTCATTTTTTTATACAAATAATAAATTTTACATTCTAAGTTTAATGCCACTTATGCATCTAACTTCACTATAGTCTGATGGAGAAGTACTCTTCACACATCCTATCCCAGACCCAATTAGCGTTATACCTGCATGGAAACTGTTGGGATGAGCGAACCACGGGTTCAGTGAGATAACCTGACCAAACCACACACCAAACAATAATAAACAAGTATAATTACCAATCATATGCAATGTAACAATCAATCATATGCACATTAGAAGCTTGGATGATCTAGAATCTAAAGCAGGATGGAGATTTACGCCCTCATTCATCGGGATTGAAGGATCACAATGCTATGGCCCACCTACCCAGGAGAGACTAAGCATATAGGAATGCAACAATACTCACTTTAATTATCTCTTTAAATTAACCATATCTTAAATCTCTCATTTCGTGTTTTCTGCCTTAGAAACTCCACTAAGTGTTAGTCCTTTCAAAGCGATACCATAAGTGGCGTCCTTCATTTACCATTTAGTTCCTAGTATCGACAGCTCAAAGGTAACCTTGCGTTGATTTAATGGCTTTTAGCCTAGGTCAACCAAGCATTATTAGAGGGCCGAAATATTAACACGTAGTAGGCTGTCACTTGCTCAAATGCTATTTATGCAAATCGTGTAATGCATGATCATTTTTCTTTTATGGTGTGAAAAGCTTTTAGTCAGGTTTACGGTGATCATACAATTCACAAACAATATTAACATGCTTCATACAGTAATTATCATACAATAAACTTATCGTTTATAATAGGATAATTTTGGCAATCAAGCATACACCAAACATCATGCAGTATACCCAACCCACATGCATATTAGTTTAATGTATTATTATTATAAATGCAACTATATTACAAGCATAAATAGTATGATAAAGTCAAGTTATTTACCTGTGGTCCTCGCTAAACTATTGGAATATGCTACTGGAAATTCGAGAATTAATCTATTTTTCCTATGAAAATGAAATAACAGATATTTATTATTTAACTAATCTATTCTTCTATTAGTTCTGAAAATAAATATTTGAAATATCATATTCACCATATTAATTATGGTATAACTTATACTATTATTTACACTAATTCTAAATTAGAGTATTTTAGAAATTACGTATTCCTTTCTTTTTGTGATTTTACTTAGTATATTAATCTAAGCTGAGTTAATTGAAACTAATCGCCTAATTCAAATACTAAATTTATTTTAATTAGTTTAATCAATACAATATGATTTTACTTAGTGAAATAATTTATTTAAGATATATTAGTTTTATTTTATTAATTACAATTCATTGCCACTTATTATGACAAAATATTTATTAACATGATAAAAATAGTGTAACTAAACTTCTATAATTATCTAGGTGTCCTATATTGATATTTAATTTAATTTCCATTACTTGTATTGGTCCTTTAATGATCCTATGATAATTAGTTATTATTTAATATTTATTTTCATTTTGATTGTCTTGATCGTAAAATATTTTATATTTCTATCGAGCATTCGAAAAATTGATATTTAGTAGGCTTATATTTTTATAGTTATTATTATTATTATTGTTGTTTTTATATTGTTCCTTACCGACCCATTATAGTACTCGTATTTATTTACTATTATTTAGTGTCGTCGTGTTTCTTTTTAGATACTTCATATAATTTTCTTACTGTGTAAATGTATTACATTATTCAAGAATTTATCTTATTTAAATTTCCATTCTTATGCATAAAATAAGTATTTTACAATTATTATACTTTATTTTCTTTTATAAAGTATAATAATATAAGTAATAATGATAATATGTTTAGTAATTAATAAGGTTAATTATAAGGTAATTTGCTATTAATACCAATATTATTTTTCATAATAATTGCATTAAATCGTAGTAATCTCAAAGATAACAACAATAATAATATATATCATAGTAATAATGATACTAGTAATAATCATAATAGTGGTAGTATCATTAATAATATTATTTATATATATATCTTTATAATGATAATGATATTCATTAGTGCTAATAAAAATAATAATAATTGGTATTAAATAATAAATATTATCATAATAATAGTATCATTAAAAATATTACTAATATTAACATTGGTAATGATAATAATAATAATAATAATAATAATAATAATAATAATATGATTAATAATAATAATAGTGGTAATGATAATATTAAGGATAATAACATTAAGAACATTAACATCAATAGAATAATAATATAATAATAATAATAATAATAATAACAACAACATTCGAATAATATAACATATTTTAAAACTAAATCTTATTAATTAATTGGTCAATTGATTATATATTTATATATATATATATTTTTAAATAATTACTAATTTTATAATAAAATTCATAATAAATAATAATATTATTTTTTAACACTTTTTGCATTACTAATCATAACATACAATCTATATCTTAATTAGCTTATACTAATAAAACTAATATTAAGAATTAATTAAAAATAATAATAATCTAGAATTAATAAATACAATAATATTAATTATTTATCTAATCATAATTAATAAGATTATATTTTCCATTTATAATGCTAAAGTATTTACATACACATATATTTAAATAATTGTATATTAATAAAAATAATTATTAAAAATAATTTTCACTTCAAAATTAATAAATATATATTATTAGTAATTATTCAACCAATCAGAAAAGAAATATGATTTTTTAAAAAATTTTTCTGCAAAATTCGGTTAGTATTCACATGAACAGTACTAGCGATACTATTCATCATCTTCAACCTTGGATCCAAAGCTTATTTTGTATATTTTATACATCCAAATTCATTATAAATCATTCCTAAGCACTTATACATGATATTTCTACACATATAACAACTAAAAACATCAAAACTCATCCTTAGTTCATGATTTTCGGATTAAATGGTACAAATTAAAGTTTATGAACTCTTACCTTCTTGGAGCTGTTTGGACTTGATTTGAAGCTTGTTTTGGGTTGTATTATGATCCTAATATCATTAGGAGTCAGTTCCAATCCGTTTTTAAAAAAAAGAAAAAAACAAACTGAAATACAACAACTTACCTTGATACCAATTTAAGCGTTTTCCGTGTTATTTTCTTCTTTGATTTGAACTAATATGTTTAGGACGATTTGATTTATGTTTTTAGGTCGATTGGATTGCTCAATAGGTGTTTGTTTGATCTGGAAATTTTGAGAGTAAATGAAGGTTGTTTGCTTGTCCATTATGATGCTTTAAGGTATATATAGAAGAGAAAAAAAAATGGTTGTAATATTTTCTTCCAAAATTTCTTCTCAGTTTTGTAAGTGTGTGATACGTACTGTTGATACATTAATTGTGTGTGTGTGTTGGCCATATTCCCTTGCTTGGTGTGTGCAATTGTTGACTATAAGAGTCCATTATTGAATCAAGTTGATTGTTTAATTCATCTTGCAAAAATCAAGACATCCTTAACCGTGGATTGGAAGTTATAGCCATGATTTAAGGAGGAAAAATTTTACAATTATAATTAATTGATAATTATCTTAGATTTAAGGTATATATAAATAAAAAAGTAAAGAGAAGATGATGAATTTATAACCAACAACGGTATAAGAAGGGGGTAAAAATATAAACTTGTGAAAAAAATTAATTTTGTGGTTTAAGTGATACGTATGTTAAATATCGATTCAGTAATATTTTTAGATGAAAAGTTTCATATTCGCGTTATTAAATATTCTAAATACTATGGTATACATAGAATTTCTATTAAAGATATGTGTATATGTATTTGATTTTTTGCTTTTTGTTTAGGATTGTCGCGTCCAGGGAAGCTCAAATTGAAACCGTATTTGAAACGTAAAACTAAACAAAAAAAAAAAATGCAAGTGAGTTAGGACGTACGTGAATACAAAAACAAAAAGAAGATGATAAATTTATAACCAATAAATATGTAAGGAGTGGGCAAAAATATGAACTAGTGAAAAAAATTAATTTTGTGGATCTAAATGACACATTTGATAATACTGATTTGAATATTTTGGGATAAAATTTACATATTAATATATTAAATATGCTGATACGATAGTTACATAGAATCTTTAGTTTAATGCTTTTACTTTTTAGTTTTTACCTGCTATCGTAAATTATATTTTATTTGTTTAAAAGTTTTGTTGGGTGGTATTTTGATAAATTAAAATATATGCCCTTAATTTCGACTTTTTTTATTTTTAAGATTTTGAAATTACTATGAATTCATTTATTTATAAATTTATTCTAGATTTGTTTATTAGATTAAAATTTTAATTTAATTTATACTTGTTTACTGGTTCTTTTTTACTATTTAAGTTATTGAGTTAGATCAGATTTTAGTTTCTTTAGACTGAATTATTTAACTTGAAGGTATTAATATTTTTCGAAAATTAAAACTTAGGTTCTTTATTAAATAGTTTTTTTATTCTTTATTTCGTATATTATGAACTTTTAAAGTCTTAGAGATAAAGATTCGTTATTATAATTTGTTCATACTTAAAAATTTAAATCGCGAAAAAATTTGGAGCGATTTATGATTTTTATTATAGTTCATTTATGATTCTACATTTTTTTATATATTTATTATAATTGGGTTATATAAATTCAAGGGGATTACATATAGCTTTTTGTTATAGTTGATTACCTATGGTTGGCACCAAGGAGCCCGTTTGCCGGGTATGAGCCAAAGCTACAAGGAGTTTTTGGGAAAAGTTATATGTATTTAGTTTTGAACATAGACTTCTTAGAAAAATCTCTATAGTAGACTCATGGTATTTATTTATGTATATTTTGTTGATGGCTTAGTTAAATAAGACTATTTAAGACGGGGGAATGTCCCCAAGAAATTGTAAGAGATTATTATCCAAATGAATATTCCATATTTATTTATATAAGTTATTACATGCTTGTATTATCTACTTAAATGTAATACCCCTGTGAGTCTCCTACTATATTGGAAGTACGCATTGCATGTGATATCGAAGCTCCTGCATGACTAAGGTTGTCATTCATTAGCTTTAATATTATATACGGCGGACTGCCACGTTTAGAGTGCCCTCCTGGGCGAGACACATTGTCCAGGCATGAGGCCAATTTTTCCTCATTACTTTGTTGAAGCTAAACTCCCTCTAACCTACAACTATGTATTTCAACTGCCACTCCACTTTCACAATCTTCGGATAATTCATTTTTCCTCTTCCAATTTTCCACCTTCGATTAATCTCTTCAATTTTTCCTCTCATCGATTCCAAGTTGTATTTCCTTTCAATAAGTTGATTTTCATTTTTGATCTTTTTAAACTGATATTTTTGTGTTTTATTTTTATAGGTTTAGATCATCTTATCAGCTTGTTTCTATAGATTCAACAAAATCAAAGTAGAGTTAATATCTTATTGGTGTTAGAGTATGGTTTTTTTTTTTTCTTTTTAAGTTTTTTCATCATGTTTATTAAGTATTGATAAATTTATATAATGTTTCGGATATGTGATTTGAAATGTGAAGTATTTGCACACAAATACAAATATATTTATGGATATATTATTTTCACTATTTATAAAAGTTTTGTAAGAAAAAAAAGAGATAATAAGAGAATATGATTTATTATAATTTTAGCATAATATTCCTAGAAAAATATCATTATTTGTAATTAATAATAAACAATTTGAAATTAAAATTATCGTATATTATTAATTAAAAATATGAGATATATATTATAATTATTTACATATTTAAATTCGATCTATTTTTATAAATAATACATTTCAAAAAAATATGTACGAGGCAAGTTTTGCCTCTATGTTTATTTAAGATGCGAAACTCGTCTCACATTGTGGCTCATGTACCACGTCAGCTGATGAGGCGAGTGTCGTCTCATTGTCTATGTGTGAGGTGAAACTCGTCTTATGAGCTAACATGGCACGTCATCCATAATATGAGGCAAAATTCACCTTGTATGTGGACAGTGAGGTGACTGTCACCACAATCAAAATACATGAAACAACTTTCGTCTCTTTTCTCTTAATATGACTAATCACTTGATGCGATAATTTGAGACGAAATTCAACCTCAATAAGTCTAATGGGGTGAAATTTTGACCTACTAACACAAATAAATTCGCCCCGACATACCAGATTTTTCCTAGTGATTTCCAGGGCATATATAATACGACGGAATCCTATTTGGAGAGAATCGAGTCCTTAGCGTTACACTACTTTGGACACATAAACTAACCACAAGATCTATACGGATTAAATCGAGCTCACACTCCGAGAAGTATCTTCTCAAATCTCATGCTTTCATATATATTTCAACCAAAAAATGGTAGTCCAAAGTAGATGTTGACGGCATCCTATTTTTAAAATACGAAGCCCACAGGACAAGGAAATCAAGCAACACAATTAATGCTTATCTTTGTTTCCGTTCATAGTCTTCAATTATGCAAGTGGAGGATACATCATCGTATCACCACTCAAATCTCATGCTTTCATATGGCATTAAGGAGTAATATGGATTTGACATAGAGATAATCAGGAGATAGATCAACAAGGAGGACACACTTGCGATTTTAAAAGCTCAAAAGAATAAGTGACAGGTTATAAAAGTTTGTAATAAATGCACTGCTTTTAAAGAAAAGTCTTCTTTTTGTTCTAAACCTTTCTTCATCTCGGCTTGTAGAAACTTGACAATATATCACAATTTCTCTTATTTCAGAATTGTTCCAATAAAAAAAAGAATTTTTGAATATTTATAAAATCAAATCATTGATGATTTTAGTCAAATTGTATCAACAGTTAAGGATGGAGATGAATGTTATTGATAAATTTCTCGTTCCACTCAACTTAGTCCTAACAGGAGATGGACTAACCAAACAATTTTATATTATGACCATAATGTTTTATCTCCCTAAGTCATTTTAGGTCCATCAAGATGACTCCTTAAGCCTTATCACTATCTAATAAAAAGGGAAAAAAAGAAAAGAAAAGAAAATACTAACTCGAGGAGCCAGCATCAAGCTGGTGGTTGACCATGTATGGTTAAGGAAAGATATTTTCTAAAAAGAATTTATTTTTATTTGTTTGTTGGAATGAAAATGTCTTTTTATGTGGCAAATGTTTTTCCTTATTATAAAAATCTTAATCATTTTACGTTACGTACTCTCCA
Organism: Combretum micranthum; assembly: GCA_024138025.1. Lineage (NCBI taxonomy): Eukaryota > Viridiplantae > Streptophyta > Magnoliopsida > Myrtales > Combretaceae > Combretum > Combretum micranthum. The sequence continues at coordinate 83,674 of JAMXBD010001810.1, read as the reverse complement.
CGAAATTATATATTGTGTTTTTACATAAAATTAATTTTAAACACCGAAAAAGATAATTTTAGAAAATACAACCACACATATCAACATAAGATATTTCCAGGAAAAAAATATTTAATAAAAAAATTATTTTCTATTGACAAGATTTCTTTTTTTTTTTTAAAACAAATAGGGCCTAATTAAAAGTTAAAGAATTATCAGTGATAAAAATAAAATAGGAATGAAAAGCACATGGATTTGGCAATATAAAATATGTAAAAATTGAGAGACAGAAAAGGATAATACCTTAGTGAAAATCATACATTGCGATTGGCCAAAATGTATAAGTCATAAATATGCTTATTTACGGTCATTGGGTAGTAAAGTTATAATTTTCCAGAAACATAGTATTGCATACCAAAAGTTGGGTTTTGACCCAAAATGGGTCCTTTTATTTGCATTTGGCCGGAAATGGCGTGGGGAGGGAAAATATTCCCCGGGGGGGGAGGGGGGGGGGGGGGGGGGGGGGGGGGGGGGGGGGGGGTTGGTGGAGGCGCCGTCTATGACAGTGCCTTTGGAGGGAGGGGAAGGCGCCGTTGTAAACGGCACCTTTGAAGCGCGGGGGGTAGGCATAGGCGCCGTTCCAAACGACGCCTTTAGGGGAAATGGTAGGCGCGTTTATAACGGCGCCTTTGGGGTTTAAAAACCCACAGAACGCCCCCAGCCCCATTTCTCCCTCTCTCCTCTCTTCCTCTCTTCCTCTCATCTCCTCCGTCGGTTAGCCTCTCCCTCCTCCACAAATCTCCATTTCAGGCCGATTTTTGCGCAAAATTAAGCTCTCCAATCTCAGGTAAGTTCATCATTTATCAATGTAGTGTAATTTTTTCACAATTTCGGTGTTAAAATCATGAAAATATGGACTTGTATGTGGTTGAGGAATTTTGTCAGATCTGGATGTTTTAGCGAATGTTTCTGAGTTATGAAGTGTTGTAAGAGTAGTATATAGTGTATAGGTGAAATTTGCGGAATTGCATTGGCTGATCTAGGGAGTTTTCATGGAGAATTTTTTCATGCATATAAGGTGTTCGATGAAATGCCTTCAATAGTTTAAGTTGAGGATTATGATGTTTACATGAACATGAGTGATAAGGAATGTGATTATACGCGAGTTTGTTTGTTTTGAGTGAATGATATAGATCGGTAAAGTTGTGTAGAGTAGTGTATGCGATGATTAAAGTGGTGTAGGAGTAGTGATGGGAAGTGGTTTTGAGTGGTGAAAGTGGTGTAAAAGATATCGATTTGTGACTCATGTTGTTGAATTAAAATGTGAGTGAATGCTGTTTGAAGTGTTGTGTTAACATTTTAGTTTGTTGTGGATAGGTTTTGGAATGGCTAATTATGTAAGGTTCATTGTTTATGCTCATGGCAACATAGTGGATGGAAATTATGGGCCACAATATGACAGGCCGTCCAGGTGGAAGGTTAGGTGTGAAGGTAGCGGGGGCGTTGAATGCCAACTTCGAAATTTTAAGGCAATAATTTGTGGCAAGATAGGTGTGGATTGTAATCATAGTGATGTGGAGATAATACACAGACACGCACATTATATGAGTCATGGGGTTGTGTATATATTGATGCCAATTGCAGATGATGACAGTTTTGAGGATCTGATTTCGCTTGCTGTTGAGTTGGGTGCAAGGTTAATTCAGGAAATATTTGTGAAGATCACTGATCGAGCTGCGACTCATGAAAATGTAGCTCATGCTCATATGAGTTGAATGATAACATGGTGACATGTTTGGTGGGGCAGCAGTTTCAATTGCAGCTTGGTTCGTTTCGAATATTCTATCACAGAATGAATGAGCTGTGCAGCTTGCCCATGCATTGTGAACAATATGAACACATGCCATTTGATGAGACACTATCGAATTTGAGAATAGAGTAGCACAGGAAGTGGCACCAGTGTTTGCTACCGGGATGGAAGATGATCACTCTGATGGTGGTTTTAATGTGGATGAAAATGGGTATACAATCGAAGATGAGGTAGACGAGGAGGATGACAATACAGTAGCAGAAGAAGTTCAAAGGGAAGGAAACGTTGCAGGTGTTGCTGGCCCTCATAGTTCACTGCCACGAGATTCAATGTCAAGTCAAGATTCGGTAAGAGACTCAATTCCCTATTTCAATGTAGGTGGAGGAGGTGATGGCTATGTGACATTTGAAGATGAAATGGATGCTATGTCTGCAAATATTTGGATAGCAAGAATTAGTGAAGGGGATGATGTTCAAGACAAAGAATGATCTAATTGAGACTGTGAAAGCTGCTCACATTAGAACACACTGCAACTTCGAGTTGATGAGTCCAAGAAAAATCTATGGATTGCTCATTGCAGTAAAGTGATCAAGGTTGTCCATGGCGGATACAGCTTGTTTGAAAAACTAGAAGGACTTTTTGTAATCACAAGCTTGATGGTCCCATTCTTGCATAATCCTTTACTTGGACAGGACCATTCACAGATAGACTCGAACATCCTAGCTCGAGAGTTTATCGGTTTTGTCCGGAAAAATCCAGATTGCAAAGCAAAGGAGCTCGAGTCTCATTGTTTGGCGGTATATGGGTATATGGTTTCTCGCAGAAGGATTTGGGAAGGAAGAAAAAAAAGCAATTGCTATGGTTTATGGTGACTGGGTCAATCTTACAATGAACTTCCAAAGCTTTTTAATGCAATCAGTCAAGTAATCGAGGTCGATAGTAGAGTGGGGGTGGACAAGATCACCTATACCAGAGGAGGCGCATTTTAAGTGGGTTTTCTAGAGCTTTGGTCCTTGCGTTGAGGCCTTTAAGCATTGCAGGTGTTATTAGTATTGATGGTACATTTCTATACGGCAAATACAGGCATGTGTTACTCGTGGCATGTGGTGTAGATGGAGACAATCACATCTTACCATTAGCGTTCTGTCTGGCTCCATCTGAGTAAAGTTGCGAAAAGTCAACCTTATGCGTCCTACCGCCACGCATAAAGTTGACTTTTCGCTTGAAGCGTGGCGGTAGGACGCATAAGGTTGACTTTTCGCAACTTTCATGCACATGCACAAATGGCAAATATACTACTGCCATGTTCCCATGTAATGGCAGGTGCAGGATTTGCTAATGTGGATTGGACTTCCTTTGTCGGCCCATGGTATAGGTGGACGAATGAAGTGCAATGTTATGAGTCTCATTTCTATCCAATTGGAGATGAACTCGAATGGCCATCCCAGCCAACTTTCCTTGCCTTATTCCTAATCCGCGAGTGCAAGAGGAAAAGGAAAACCTAGGTCAAAGCGATATACAATGGAAATGGATTGGAGAGAACGGCCCGATAGAGTAACCTGTGGCCTATGTAGACGGGATGGTCACAATAGGAGGAGTTGTCCAGACAGAGTAGGACAGTTCGTCAAGGTTTGGTGATATCGTGGTTTGAATTTGTCGAATGTTGTTTCATTTTCGATTATGTAGTTTTCATATTTTAATCACATTTTCTCATTTCATGTAATCTCACTTCCTTTTCACATGCAGGGTAGATGGAGCCAGGCCCCATTGATGATTCAGTACTTTCCCAGCATGGCAGACATCGTTCCTCAGCTGTTTGGTTAGATGAGGTACCAAATCACATACTGCACTTCCATTTTAAGCTTTGTGGATTCACAGTATCAACATGGGTAATAACGTTTCATGTATTTCTTCCAGGCATCCGCTACAGCGCTCCTTGTTAGGCGTAGGGAACCGACCTCCAGGCACGACCAGGTTGGACGCCCAATAGACGAGCGTATATTGCCTTATCTGGAGCAGGCTGGATTCATTAGTCTTGCACGTCTCCCCTACATTCAGCTTGATTGGCATCTCATTTCTGCATTGGTGGAGAGATGGCGTCCAGAGACTCACACCTTCCACTTGCCTCATGGGGAGATGACCATCACGTTACAGGATGTGGAGGTCCAGTTGGGACTGCCAGTACATGGTTTACCAGTAGTTGGTAGCACATCCATTGCTACCGGGTGGCAGTCAGAGTGCATGAGGCTATTAGGGGCTTACCCACAGGGTGGTACTTCTCGTGGAGGCCGTCTGAGCCTTACTTGGCTATGGTCACATTTTGCACATTTACCGGATGATGCACCGGAGGAGTAGATCATCAGGCATGCTCGTGCTTACATCCTGCAGCTGATGGGTGGGTGTATATTTGCAGATAAATCTGGTTCACTAGTACACTCTATGTTCCTGCCATTGTTAGAGGACTTCGCTCAGGCGGGCCAGTACAGCTGGGGTAGTGCTTGCCTTAGCTGGTTATACCGTCAGCTTTGTCGTGCTTCTCTCGAGGGTGTGGAGCAATTGGTGGAGCGCTTGTGCTATTGCAGGTGTGGGCATGGGATCGATTCCCTGTTATAGCATCTCGAGCATGTTTTGGTCCACCATTGCATGCTGTAGCGCCCTTTGCTGCATGATGGTCGATCATCCGAGACACTACTCGTCACCCATCTCACGTCATCTCAGCTTATAGGGAGGCGTTTGACATGATAGGGTCTGAACAGGTATAAATCCTTTCACATTCACCCAAAAACTTATATAGGTGTATTGTTTCTTTGTAACGAGTTTTGTTTTATGGCACAGATTGTTTGGCTCCCTTACACAGATGACATCCTCCACAGACTTCCACCATACTGTCGTCAGGGTATGGATGTCTGGACAGCCGGGTCCCCTATTTGCTTTTCATACATTGAGTGGTATTTCCCAGATCGTGTCATTCGACAGTTTGGGGGTTACCAGACAGTTCCAACTGGATGTAACACGGATAGGGACCTGCATAAGATAGATTTGAGAGGGGGGGGTCGACACTAATTGGATTGTTCATCATGCTGTGTATCATGAATGTGGAATGAGAGACATGATCACCTGGTCGATGTTGACCTTCCATTCGGGGTCGACCCTGAGTACTTGCGTTGGTTTAGACGTGTCACCAGGAGATATATTAGCCATACCGGTGCTATGGTCGGTGGTTTGGTGAGACATAGATATTATATTTCATTTCTCATATATAAAGATATGCAATTGCGAATCTTACTTCCTCCATTATTGCAGGCCGATAGATTTAGGCGGATCAGGATGACTTCTGATATAGTAGAAGCTCATTCTATTGCAGATGAGGCCATACAGACTGTAGATGAGCATGGTGTTATCGACCATCTTATCCTGAGTATCGGTACACCGCACCTACCGAGGTTGAAGCTGCTGCAGAGGATGACAGTGAGCATGATCAGCAGCAGTACCAGACTGTTCGTCATGCTCCATCACTAGCTCGATCCACATCTACCAGTTGTCAGGGGACGCCATACACCTCATTTGCCTTCCTATCATACTCCATACACGAGGTTGGCTCTTCATCTCATAAGCTTCCACCACCCGCCGCAGAAGAGGCGTCCAGTACCTCCACCTGATGATGCCGATATGAGGGAGTTACACAGTTATCACAGCATAGGAGATCCATCCATGCCTCCCCTGTCCCTCCACCAGATTTCAGTGCATCACCTACTGAGGAGGTTGATCCTCCTGAGCCAGTACCTGCACAGCGTGGTGCACGATCCATATTGTCTAGGATCTCTAGGAGCGTACGGATGCCCCTCTAGGAGGAGATAGCATTATATTTCGTACTTTCTATTTGCTTTTCATTTAAACTATTAAACTCATATGTATTTATGGCATGCAATTATATTTTCTTTATCTTATTCTGTTCTCAATGAATGTTGCTTCTGCACGTTTGGGGTTTGAACTAAGTTTGCAGGATCGAGCTGTTGGATGTGTTGTTGTTGGTGTTACAATTTCTATGTTATGTGTTCCAATTATTTTTGTGGAGTCGGGGAGATAGTATTGGTGTAATTTTTGCAGGTTGAAAATCTTCGATTCATACTTTTTTATCTGTTTTACTAGTTATAGCTGACATTGGTTGTATATCGGGTTGTTTTTGCAGGACAAGGGGGAGCGGGGGGTTCGATCAGTTGAAGGCGCTGTTCCTAAAAGCGCCTTCACTATTTCCACTGAAGCGCCCGTTAGGAATGGCGCCTTCCTCCCAACACTAAAGGCGCCGTTACAAACGGCGCCTTCTTCGTAATCCCGAAGGCACCGTTACAAACGGCGCCTTCACCAACCCCCATCTGGAATTATTTTCCAGAATGTCCCATTTCGGGACAAATTTTCCTAAACAGTCCTATTTTCGCCAAAAACCCCAAAAGTTGTGTGGTCGATCAAACCATTCAACGACGTGCTATTCGCCACGTGTGCTAGTAGCTTTCTCGTGCTAGTATATCAGTAAACCTAGTCAACCACATACTTCTGAGTGCTCCGCATAGAAAGGGGCAGTCCTCTTATGTATAAAAAAAGGGTAAATGCTATCTAGATTTTTTTTTTTTTTACCCATTACTATGGCAGGGAAATTAGAATACAGGATCTCTTATATAAGAGTTCAAGAGAAATACAACTAAATCACAAAATCATTATTACATATTTTGTACTTTCTTCAAAATATTTTGTATAGCAAGATGCTTTTGCTAGGTGATTCAAAACAAAACCAAAAATATTAGAAACATAAATCCATGACTTCTTTTCTATATTTTCTTTCAATCTTCCGCTTTACCCACAAGACATGGTCTCAACAATGTTACTACTCTCCATTTAGGACTGTTTGTTGGGAATTTAACAATCCACAAAACCGGATCTTGCAGCGAAAAAGATATTTTTTTGTAAACCTTGAATTCCTAACAAATCCATGCGATTCAATTAAATTGAAACGAATAGGATTATATCTTTTCGAAGCTTTCAATCTTTTGGATCAAAAGGTATTGCGGTCGTGCGAGTTCCCTCTACGGTATCCACATTAATGAATTTTCCCAGTCAGGTTTCACGTGTGCTAGCATGTCAGAACAATTCCTGATGTACTCGGGAATTTCTCATGAAGGTCTCTAATTTCACTCTTTTGGTTACAAATTTTATCTGTAATTCTAATGTGACGGTACGCATCATACATCCATAGAGGAGGACGTTTTGTTCTATTCATAAGATGCTATGTCATGGTCATCTACCCTAATCTTATTAGAGTTTTTTTCCTATTAAAAAGACACATGTCTTATAAAATAACAATTTTATTTAATAATTACTTATTATTCTTAATTTAATTAAAAATAATATATAATTAGATAAATCTTGATATGGTTATTAAAATAGTTCATGATCCGATTGATTATTTTTTATGTGTGATCCTATAGGTTTACTTAATATTAACAATAGCTCTTAAACACCTTTTTAGGCATACAAGACATAATTGGTCTCTAGCAGGACATTATACTTACCCAAATTAAGTGAAGATCGATGATACGACTCCACCTATTAATAGTCAGTTATTTAGTCCTTTTGTTACACAATATCTTATGATTAAATATAAGGTATTGATCAATACACTCTTATATTGTCTAATCACATATTTATTGATTTTAAAGTTTGACTGACCTAAACGAATGATATTAATAACTCCTTATCAATTTACTCGAGCATTGCCATACGTTTCTCAATCTTACTCATTAAGAGACCCAAAAGATATCTCTCTCAAATTAATGAGAGGAACAAATTCCTTTACAAATACTCACATTCCTCCACATGACTTATTTCATGTCCAGGTACAGTCTTGTAATCACCCGATTAAAGATGATGAAGAGCTGAATTAAAAATGGAACTTGTTATGTAGATTCCATAGTGCCATCAGGTCAAAGGACTAAAACAACATTGTAATGAGAAAAACTAATCATATTGATCCATATAGTATTCCTATAGTTGGCCAGTCTAATACAATGTACTCCTACATGTATCCATGTGCTAAATCGATATCTTATATCCATGATCAATAAAACATGATCATCATTCAGCCAACATACATGTCTTAATTTATTAGTATTCCATATAATGAATAACAATGGATAATTTAAAATAAAATTATTTCTTTCCTTATGGTTTTACTATTAAAGTCTCATACTTTAATAACATAAGGAATAATCAATTTACTCAAAGAATATTTTCATCAAAGTGAAAGGTAGCCAATAATAACTTTAATAAAGAAAATGACTTATATTATAAAGATAATAAAAATTCAAATGACATAGAATCCATATGGCATAGGGCACATCACTAACACTATTTCTGTATAAGACATGTCCCTAGTACATATAACTAAAAGACAAGAAGTTATTAGCAGCAAAATTATACTAGTATTAAAAGGACATAGAGAAATAAAAAAAAAAAATGAGCGGGAGAAAAGGATATGTATTATAAAAATTATATATATGAAAATTTACTGTTCCAAATTGTTATTGTTGATACCTCATTTTGACATTTATTTTTATCAAATTATTTGTTAATCTTAGTATACATATAACTAACTAGACAAAATTTTTTTGCAACTATAAGTATTAAAAATTAGGAATGAAAATTAGAAAAATAAATCAAACTAAAGGAAATAAATATAATGGATGTAATATATATATATATATAATATGGTACTATAATTTCAAAAAAAAAGTTACGGTTCATCGTTTTCAACCTCCGGCAGCTCGATGGCCATTTTCGAGCTCGTTTTCGACCCATTTTCGGACCGGTTTTTCACAAATCAAATCCACATTTCAAAACTACGCATCAAGTAGTTTGTTTTGATATATAATTTAGACATTGATCAATAATAAGGATTTCAAATCCGGACTTGAAATTTGAAAAAAAACTTATTTTTTAGTTTCAGAAAAAATCTCAAAATCCGAAAATTTCACTAAAAGACGTGTGTTGTTTGTCAATATTAGAACGTTAATGACAGCTATAAGCATTTAATTGAAGATTATAACCATTTTAGCTCGATTTTTTCGGATTTCAATAAAAAACATTTTGAAACCCTAGCTTTATAAATAGAAAGAAAAAAAGAACACGGAGAGAGAACAAAAAAAAAAAAAAAAGAAAGAAAAGAAAATTAAGTAGCATCTAAATACTCAAGAGGTCTAGAATTTCCATCCCCATAAGTTGGTTGTTGTCGAAAACCGCCGTTCGCCCTTGCCGCTATTCAAGGCTACTAGGGTGTTTGAAAACATTAGTTGAGGTTGTTATTGAAAGAAATTGAAGTCACCGGGGTGATTTTCCGCCTCTTATGTGCCGGTCCGACCATCCCTTGACTGCCACGCCTTCTCCGATCAACGAGGATCCGAAATCCTCTCCTCTAGAGCTCGCTGTGATCCGACCCTGACTCAACTCGCACGCCGGCTGCAGCACAGGTTATCGAAGTCCACCATAGAGGATTCAAATCTCGCCTGCTGCTGCTTTATTCGAATTGGATTTCAACTCGCATGATCCGAAGTTCGGAGATCCATCGGAAAATTGATTTAACCTGGCGTCATAGTCTAAGCTCACGATCAGTCTGGATACGCGCGATTCTGCATCCCAAGTAAGTTTTAATTCAATTCTAATAATAATAATATAATAATAATAATAATAATAATAATAATAATAATAATAATAATAATAGGAAAAATGAAAAATTAGTATATAATTGTAATATCAAAATTTGTTATGAATGTGTTGTGTTATTTTTGAAAATTCAAAATATGTAAAATTAGTAATAGCTTTAATCATAATAGTATAGTCATTATAATTAATTTTCTTTTTCTTTTCTTGTCAATGAATGATTGTCTCATAAACTTGTTCTGAAAATATTAAGTTGAAATTTTAGGATCTAATTTGTCTTGATATAGTTTTTGAATGTTTTATCTTTTTGCATTAATATGGTAATGATCTTGCTTTTGTGACAAAATTGAATTTTTTTTTATATGTATCATGTTAGGTACTTGTTTATAGAATTACATTAAGATCTTGTCATTGATAATATAACTATAATTACGCAATAATCATAAGGAATATATGAAATTTTTTAGAGTTTTAGGTTTACAACATTTGAAATTGTGTGATCATGTATGATGATAGTCATTAAAATTCCTTTTATGCCATGATTTCACCTTATTATAATATAGTGATGACCTTGATTGTAATAACATTGAATTTTATGATTTCACACATATATGAAATCACATTGAAATCTTGCCATTCATAATGTGATTTTTAATGATATATAAATCTTGATTATGCCATGATATTGTTTTGTTAAAATTAGCTTGTTAAATATTGATATTCCTTATAATATTATTATTCTGATGATATGTAGGATCGATTGATATGCATGATATGTGGTTATGATTTCTTGTTCAAATTTTTGTCACATAGAAAAGTCCAATTTTTATAAAAAAAAAAAAAACCTAAAATTGATTGATTTAGGATCCATATCGAAAACAATTAATTTTGTTAAAATTAATAAAATTTAATAAACTTAAAGCGAAAAGATTTCAAAAAATTCTAAAATTAACCAACAAATTAAATTTTTCTAAAAGAACTACATGTGGTCTGATCCCAATTAGCGGGTACGTAGGCATCTAAATGGGCGATTTAAAATACGTAAAAAAATTATTTTTGTGAATTTATTTGATTTGTTTAGTTTAGAATATATGAATATTGATAGAATTTGATAAGATTTGATTAATTTGAATATTTCGAGTTTTTTTAGATTATATATGATCATTGATGGAATTTGATTAGGTTAGTATTTTTGTGCATATTAACCATATGTTTAGTTAGTTAGATCTTTCTAAATAGTTCAAAATTTGAAATTAGGGTTTAAAAGAAAGCAATTTAAATATGAAAATTTAAAGTGATAACCGTTTAGGTTTTAATAAGTTAGCCTCCGAACTCAAGTTAATTTCTGGTTCTCGTTTTCAAAACGATTTTTTTGCAGATCAGTAGCAAAACCAAAATCAACCTACCTATTGGTTTTGGTTTTTTTTTTTTTTTTCTCGACTTTAGTCAAATGGCGACTCCAAAATATTTTAAAATTTCAAAATTTCCTTTAATTCTTTGTCGAGGATTCGTATTGAATGGGTTAGGGTTTAGTACGAATCGGATTAAAGGAAATAAAAAACCAGGCTCGACAGCTTGGCGACTCCACTGGGGACATTTTTAGAGGGCTAGCCATTTTATGCTTTTCATATATAAATTGCTTTCTTTTTTTTTTTTAATATCTTGTATACTTGTAGATATTTGTGCTAACCGTGTGCTTATGTGTAGATATTATCTATATAGAGTTATTGGAGGGGATGTTTATTTTTTGAAAAAAAAAATATGTGCTAGATGTGGTCTAACCCGGGCCACTTTAGGTAACTTAGGATGGGAGGCACCTGTAGGTCTCGCGTATTGTGGTTATCCACCATTCGAGACACCAATTAGCCTCCCACTTCGGTTAATGGCCCATGGCCCATTATCGGGGGGACCTTTAGAACCCACCCTTCTTGCATTCACTACATGAAGGAGATGATGATCACTTTGTAGCCAATCAAAGTGTTTTTTAAAATTCTCTACAAAACAAAAGCTGAATTTATAGGAGTTAACTTTCCTTGTAATCCGTTATGTAAATGTCTTATAAATCCTTGTAACCTTTGTCTTTGTATTCAGTTTAGTGTACCATGTAAATGTATACCGTGTTGTAACACATCTCTTTGTAATAGGTAGAATAAAGAAATGGCAGATAGTATGTAATGGCAACATATGGCCCGTCTTACTCCCGAGATCCATGTTCATGAGCCTACTAGTCCGATGCCCATTTTGAACAAGTGGTTACAAACTTTCAAGCCAAACAAAGAAGATTCATTGAAGACCGTTTGGGACCTATTCTTTCTCTACCAAAGGTCCAGGTCCCCATTCATCTTTTTAGGGCCTTGGTTTACTTATGGAATGTTGATGAGCCGCCTTTTGCCTTGGTGAGCACACTTTGAGTCCCACTATTGAGGAATACACGAGGCTTCTTCAAGCTCCACCAACTCATGCGGGAATATATGCTCCTCAACTTAGTAAAGGGCCGATCAACTTGTTCAACTCCTTTTTAGGATTAAGAAGACCGATGTGTCTAAAGCCTCAAGAATTGCAATTTGTCTCCATTCGGCTTTCTGATTTATTCAAGTGGTTTGGATCTCCAAATAGTTACAAGGACAATAAGCCTATCTTCTGTGGAGTGTAGCATGGGAGCAAAATCGCATCAACGCCTTTATAGCCGCCGTATTCTACTATCCTCTTCCCGAATGGGGATCTTTTCATCCACTATCGTAGTGGAATTAGTGGACCAATTTTTGGCAGGAAAGTCTTATATCCCGGCCTTGCTCGCTGAACAAAATAGATCTCTCAACCATTTGAAGAAAAGAGGCATGGGAAGTTCAAGTCTAGTATGGCACTCTTGATAGTATGGTTTGCAAGCCACACTAGAGATTATGGGAGCAATTTGAGTCCGCTTGCCACATTAGAGATAGTTATGATCTTATTTTAAGCTTTAGTGAAAGAGTTCGCATTCAAGATCTTCCAAGGACCGATGAATGGGTGCACTTACTCCAAGATCTAGAAGCTCACAATTTCCTTTGGGTTGCTAAATGGTTCCATTCTCCTACGGCAATAACCGAATGTAGGGAGTATGCGGCAATTCCTTTGATTGGTTTGACCGGGTCCACGGGATATTATCCGGCTCGTGTGATAAGACAATATGGAGCACTTCAAGATATAACTAGCAAGCCATCATTAAAGGAGTTTACTATGGAATGATGACCCGAGTGTTCCTTTGGCACAAAGAGAGAAGGCTAGGGTTGATACAAGCCAAATGGGAGACAAGAGAAATCAAGACGATCTACATGATAGACCCCATTAATACTGAGACGAAGAAATACCGAGCCACTAAAGAATACATCCTCAACCAAAGGGCAAAAGTGAACGAGTTGGAATTTCAAGCTCCTGAGATGAAGAAGAAGGATCGAGAGATGGAAAAGGAAGTTCAAAGTTCTCAAGGCAAGGTTCAAGCACTTGAAGCTCAACCGAGGATGGCAAGAGGACTATCGAGGAGCTGAAGGACCGTTCAGAGTGTCCTAGCAAGATTAGGCGTTTGGTTTAGGATGAAATTTTCTTTGTTTAGCTTTTCGGTTTTGTCATGTTTAGGTCATGTATTTGACTCCTTGAGTAAATTCAGCTTTAATGAAATAAAATGGTTTTTTCTACAAAGCTTCTTCATCATCTCAATTTACATGCGCATGCGTTTTTTCCATTTTATATATATATATCTTGTCTCTACATGTTCTTGTATATTCTTTGCTACCTGTTTATTTGTTTTTGTGTATATATTAACCGCTAACCGTTTGCTCATTTTGTTGAGAATCATATAAATATATATATACATTTTCTTCTCTAAACTATGGAAATTTTGTTTTTGAACAAACAGTTTCTAAAAGATAGCTCCTAAACGGTCAGACCCTTCGAAGTCATCATCACTAGGTCTAAATCCAGAATGGCTAGCAACAACGACAATAATTCTGGTAATTCCAATGCGATGTCCGAGCAAAGGCTCACTACTTTGGAACAAATGGTATTCGAATGGCCGAGCAAATGAATCTTCTCACGCAAAACCTTAAGGCCCCTCAAGATACTACCGCAGGACATTCTGGGTAAAGAAAGGAACTGATGGTCAAGCTATTGAGGAACAAGTAATTAATCATGAACCACTAGCCATTGTCGAAACCGATTCTTCTGAGTTTAAGAAGGAAATTGAGGCTCAAAACAAAGAAATGGAGAAAAGGCTTCTTTCTCAATTCAATGAGAAACTCAAAGTTTTTGAGAAAATGGAAGGATTTGATCAAACTGGAATCACAAGCTTTCCTACAATCGAAGCGGGAGCTTTCCCGAGAAGTTCAAGATTCCCGACTTTGAAAGTATGATGGTACTGGTTGTCCAAAGTTGCATACTAGGCTCTATGTGAGGAAGATGAGCCGGTACACTCAATATGAGCAATTCATGATCCAAACTTTTCAGATAGCCTTACCGTCCGCTTTAGCATGGTATGCTCATTTGGATCTTGATGAGATTAATACTTGGACAAATTGGCTAGGGCTTTCTACAATCAATATAAGTTCAATATTGAAGTGGCCCCTTCTATGTGGGATTTAAGTAATATGAGGAAGAAGAAAGATGAGTCCTTTAAGGAATATGCTCAAAGATGGAGATCAATGGCATCTATGGTATCTACCCCTATCCCGGAGAAAGATTTGACATTCACTTTCATCAATACTTTAGAAGAACCATTCTTACTCATCTCATTGGACACACTACTGCTACTGCTGAGATTAGTATGAGGGTGGTAGAGAATTGAAAGTGCCATTATTACCGGAGGATCCACGTGGAGAAAAAGGCTACAAATTTCAAGTACTCCAACAATAACAAAGGAAGGATACCACTGTCAGTATAGTCAGCTCAACCCCATAACTAAACCTACTCAATCCTACACCTACCAACAAACCCTAAACACTAATCAACCCTTCACCCGGCCACAACAACCACAATCCCAAAACCAACCATTTAATAGACTCAAAAGACAATTCACCAAAATTCCCGTACCCCTTAGCCAAGTTCTAGCCCAGCTTAGAGCCAATAGTCCGATCACCTTTGAAACACTTAGAGAAGACCACAAACCCAGATACTATAACCCCGAGCAGAAATGTGATTATCATTTGGGGCAAGTAGGTCATTCTACTGACTATTGTTGGAGCCTTCGGAACAAGATTCAAGACCTCATTGATGCTAAATTGGTCCAATTAGATTTCATTGAAACTCCGACCCCTAACATCAACACCAATCCTCTCCTAAATCATGGGCCCATAATCAACATGGTCACGATTGAAGAACCTGAGCTTTTTATCGGAATGATCCAGTCCAATCCAAAGAAGATAGTTATCTAATGTCAAGGAGAGCAGAAAGAAGCCCATATGAGGTGAAATCGATGAGGTATCAATTCCATGTGCCCATTGCACCGAAAGATTATAAAGCTGCCCCGTTCAACTATCAAGCTGTTAATCAAGTTTCTAGGCCCATGGTCAGAAAACTTGGGAAAGCTTCAGAGCCCGAAAGAGAGAAAACATTGGCAGAGGAATTCTTCCCACAAAGAAAAGATAAGAAAAAGGAGGAGGAATCTGATGAGAAAACAGCCTTAACCAAGGTTATCAAGTTAAGTGATTATAAGATTACTAACCAACTTGTTAACATGCCGGCCTAAATATCCTTGATGGGTTTATTAATGACTTATGAAAAGCACTGGGAGGCCCTCTTTAAGATACTCCAACAAATCAAGGTTCCCGAAGGTGTTGCTACTGAAACAATGGAACATGTAGTAAATTTAGTATTTGCTTTGGACCAAATCGCTTTCTCACCTGATGAGTTGGAGTAGAAGGCACTCAACACACGAAGCCCCTATTCATAATGGCCAAATGTAATGGAGTGAATAGCCAGTTCCTCATCGATAATGGGTCATCTTGAATGTTTCCATTGGCTACGTTGAACTTAGTCGTATCAATGCATCTAACCTCCGGTCCAATCCACTATTGTTGAGCTTTTGATGGATCCAAGAGAGGCATATCAGGAGAAATAAGACTTGGAAGTTTCATTAGCCCACAACTTACTATTCCGTTCCAAGTTCTAGACATACCAAGATCATTCAATCCATTGCTTAGAAGGCCTTGGATTCACTCAGTTGGGGCGATACCGTCTAGTCTGCATCAGATCAAGTTTATAACAAATGGATGAATCGTTACGGTGCTAGGAGAACCAAGACCATGCTATCTTCAAAGACACTGCTATACCTTATATTGCGAAGAAGGATCCAAAGACTTTGGTTTACAAATCTTTGAAGAAGCCAATATAATTCAAAAGAGGGACATTTAGGGACATTTGGACTGGGATATGTCCCTAACTCCGTTGAGATAGAAGAGAGAAAAGAAAGCCCGAAAGAAGAAAGGAGAAGAATGGTATAATACCCCTATTGAGTCTCCATATATCAAAGTCACATTCCCACAACCGGCTCATGTCCAAAAACTAGACATTGCATCAGTTATGGAGCCTTATTGCAGCTCCCATCCGGTTCAGGAGTTGAATAATTGGTTCACTATTCCCCTTAATAACTTTAGGGTTACCTTTGAGTAAGGGTTGAATTCATGAAGGGTTTTTATGTTTTGTTTCTTTTATCAGTTGCTCAAAAAAAAATGTACTCTATGAATCATAGTCATTAATAAAGATTCTTTGTTTCTTTCATCTCTTTCTCTTTTCTCTCACATTTCTTCCTTTTTCTCTTTCTTTACCTTGCCTTTTCAGATTTGATGATAATGGTGAAAGTAAGAGATATCTTGTGTCGATAGATAACGAAAATACTGATATCATTTCTGACCCTACCGGTTAGTCGTCCAACATGACATTAGTGATCACACTGGGATAGAGAAAAGTTGGCAAAAAATGAAACAAGGTAGAATTGAGATCAGTGAGCCCACAGAAGTAGTAAATGTTGGAACTGAAGATTGCCTAAAAATTTGAAATAGGCACCACTTATCCGCAGAGCAACGAGAAAGATGATAAGATATTGACTGATTACTTAAACGTTTTGCATGGTCCTACGAAGATATGCCTGGTTTGGATACCTCTATATGGTTCATAAATTACCAACTAAAAGCATATCAAACCAAAGAAGCAAAAATAAGACGATTTAGACCAGATATCTTGCTCAAGATTAAAGAAGAATTAAAGAAATTGTTAGAAGTCGGTTTTATAGAGGTATCTGATTATCCTGAATGGTGGCCATGTAGGTCCCAGTACTTAAAAAGAATGGAAAGGTTAGAGTTTGTGTGGACTTTCGCGATTAAACCAAGCCACACCCAAAGATAATTTCCCTTACCTCACATAGATGTCTTGGTGGATACACGGCTAGATCATCATTCATTCATGGATAGCTTTTCGTGATATAATTAGATTAAAAATGTAGAAGAGGATAAAACCAAGACAACCTTTATTGCTACTTGGGGAACATTTTGCTACAAAGTCATGCCTTTCGGCCTTAAAAACGCCTGGGCAACATATCAAAGGGCTATAGTTACCTTTTTTCATAACATATGCATCAAGAAATTAAAGTATATGTGGATGATATGATTGCTAAGTCTAAGGAAGATGAGGATCATGTGGAAATATTGAGGAGATTATTTGATAGATTACAGAAATTCCATCTTAAGTTGAATCCCGAAAAGTGTACATTTAGGGTAACCTTAGGGAAGTTGTTGGAATTCGTAGTCAGTCAACAAGGAATAGAAGTTGACCCGGATAAAATCAAAGCCATACTTGAATTACCTCCCCCGAAGATGATCAAAGAAGTCGGGGGCATATTAGGACGCTTGAATTACATTGCTCGGTTTATATCTCAATTAACCGACAAATGTCGCCCTCTATTCAAGTTGTTGAGAAAAAATGCAGCTATCAATTGGGATAAAGATTGTCAAGAAGCGTTTGACAAAATCAAGCGATATCTGATGAATCCACCGATGTTAGTAGCACCAACACCTGGTCACCCTCTTTTCCTATATTTGACAGTACTTCCTGAATCAATGGGAGGTATGCTTGGACAGAAAGATGAAGATGGGAAAGAACGGGCTATTTACTATTTGAGTAAGAAATTCACTAAAGGAGAACAGAAGTATACTGAAGTGGAAAGAACTTGTTGTGCCGTGGTGTGGATCATGTACAGACTGAGACAATATACATTGTATTATTCTATAGAGCTTTATATGAAACATGATCCATTGAAGTATTTGGCTTAGAAACCAGGGTTGATTGGGAGAATTTCCAAATGGCAGATGTTGTTATCAGAATTTGATATCACTTATGTGAATCAGAACTCAGTTAAAGGTCAAGCACTTGTAGATTAGCTAACCGAAAACGCGGTTGAAGATAATGTGATTGATGGAGAAGCTCAATTCCCGATGAAGCATATTGCTGGCAGATTCAGATAAAGAATCAGAACAAGTCCACTCCTAAATGGAAGTTATACTTTGATGGAGCAGCTAATGTATGCGATGTGGAATTGGGGCAGTCTTAATATCACCAGATGGTAAACAATACCCCGCTTCAGCAAGATTGACTTTCCCTTATACTAATAATGTGGCAGAATAAGACTTGCATCATGGGCCTCAAGATGGCACTTGACATGGAAATGATCTTGAAGTATATGGAGACTCCTCTCTCATCATCTTTCAAACACGAGGAGAATACAAGACGAAGGATGCAAAATTGGTGCCTTATCATCAATATTTACTAGAATTGGCACAGAAATTCAAAGAAATATCATTCACTTATATGCCAAGAAACCAGAACCAGTTCGCGGATGCATTAGCCACATTAGCATCTATGATTCAAATCACTGATGGAGTTGAGATCCAACCTTAAAGGTTCGCATTGAGGAAGAACCGGCATTTTGCTTGAATACCGAGGAAGTCCCAAAAAAGATCCCTGGTATGCTAATATCAAAGAATTCCTCCAAGATGGCAAATACCCTGAAAATGCTTCAACAAAGGAGCGAAGAACACTAAGACGCTTAGCAGTTCATTTCATGCTCAGTGGTAATACATTATACAAAAAATCATTTGATACTACTCTCTTGAGATGCGTAGATGAGCGGAAGCAGATATGTGAGAGGGTCCATGAAGGGATATGACCTCACATGAATGGATATATGCTAGCTAAAAAGATTATGAGGATGGGTTATTTCTGGATAACTATGGAATCAGATTGTATTAAACACGTGAGACATTGCACTTGTGCCAGATATACTCCAACAAGATGAATGCTCCTCCCAAAGAATTGCAGTCATTGTCTTCACCTTGGCCCTTCTCAATGTGGGGTATGGACATGATAGGGCCAATTTCGCCAAAAGCCTCAAATGGTCACCGATTTATATTAGTGGCGATCGACTATTTTACTAAATGGGTTGAAGCATTCTCGTACGCTAATGTTACCAAAGGAGTAGTTGTCAAGTTCATCAAGAGAGATATCATAGCCAGATATGGAGTCCCTGATACAATCATTACAGACAATGGTACCAATTTGAACAACAAATTAATGTCTGAATTGTGCCAAAATTTTGGGATCAAACATCGGAACTCTACCCATATCGACCTCAGATGAATGGGGCAGTTGAAGCAGCCAACAAGAACATCAGGAAAATAATAGAGAAAATGGCTATCACTTACAAAGATTGGCACGAGATGCTACCCTTTGCACTCATGGCCTATCGAACATCCATTAGAGTATCAATAGGGGCAACCCCTATTCATTAGTCTATGGTGTGGAAGCAGTTTTGCCAGTTGAAGTTGAAATCCCGTCACTCAGAATATTGGCAGAAACCGAATTGAATGAAGCTGAATGGGTGAGAAATAGGATTGATCAGTTAAATCTCATTGATGAAAGGAGGATGACCGCCCTATATCATGGTCAGCTTTACCAGCAAAGAATCGCTCGAGCATTCAATAAGAAAGTTCGCCCGAGAAATTTCAAAGAAGGAGACTTAGTCTTGAGAAAAGTACTCCCGAATGTTCAAGATCCTAGAGGAAAGTTTACTCCTAATTACGAAGGACCATATGTAGTAAAGAGGGTGTTGCCTGGTGGTGCATTGATTTTAACTAGAATGGATGGTCCGGATTTGAAAGACCTTGTAAATTTTGATGCGGTCAAGTTGTACTACTCTTGAGAAATTAATAAAAATTCTATCAAGTTCAAAAATGTGTTGACTACTTTGTCTATATGTGATCTAATTTTTGTTATCTATCGACAAAAAGATATCTCTAGCGGTCCCCAATCATCAGATCAGTTATTGACCATCCACTTTAATTGATAAGCTTTCTTCCATCCTTATATCTCTCAAATTTTTAAAACATGAGCGTACCGTGAGAGAGAGATTTGAGCAATTGATAAAGTTATAAAAACATTTTGAGATTTGATCTTTGCTTAAAAGAAATGCCTATTTAAGGGGAATAGCATAAGAAGTCGATAAGCTGAAACTGCAAAGTAAGGGAGACTCTAAGAACCATTTCCTGTATCGTTCCGACATCAAGACCATCAAAAGAATCCAATTACCATCAAAAGACAAACAGAGATACTCAATTCAAAGGATAGCTACTGTGAATGCGCTCTAGCCTGACGAAGTAAACCTAGTGATGAGCAGACTTCACTGAGTGATCTGACAAGTTTAGAAGCTCCTATAAAATCCGGTAAGTTTTGAAAGAGAAAAATAATAAAAATAAATGATAATAAAATGAATATATTGCTAGGATTATGTCTTTCAGGAAATTAGCTCTAGAAGCCATGCGAAGCAAGGGGAAATCAAGATCTCAGGACATGAGATTTAGGGATCAGAGCATGAGATCTAGTTTAGGGAGCACATATCCAAGTTAATGCCAGCTCAAGGAGCGCACACATATTACATCTGAGCTAAACACTAGTTCAAGGAGCGTGTTTGTACCAAATCATATGCCAGCTCAAGGAGTGCACACATACTACATCTAAGCCAAACGCCAGCTCAAGGAGCGTGTTTGTGCCAAGTCATATGCCAGCTCAAGGAGCGCGCTTGTATCAAATCTAAGACAAATGTCAGCTCAAGAAGCACCTATCCAAATCAAGTGCCAGCTCAAGGAGCACGTTCGTATCAAATCTAAGATAAATGCCAACTTAAGGAGCGCCTATCCAAATCAAGTGCTAGCTCAAGGAGCGCGCTTGTATCAAATCTAAGACAAATGCCAGCTCAAGGAGCGCGTTTGAACCAAATTATAGGCCAGCTTAAGGGGCACCTATCCAAATCAAGTGCCAACTCAAGGAGCGTGCTTGTATCAAATCTAAGACAAACACCAGCTCAAGGAACGTGTTTGAACCAAATCATAGACCAGCTTAAGGAGCGCCTATCTAAATCAAGTGCCAGTTCAAGAAGCAACCCAATTCATGGAGCATTTCAGAACATGAAAAATCTCTCACCCTGTTCAATAAATGGGAATTCCAAATAAGTCAAAGCCAAAATGAGGTCTACTTTATCTTTGTGATCAGGTTTTGACAAACCTCATCATAAAGAGGGGTAGCTGTAGAAACCTCATTTTGACATTTATTTTTGTCAAATTATTTTTTAATCTTAGTATACAATAACTAAATTAGACAATATTTTTTTGCAACTATAAGTATTAAAAATTAGGAATGAAAATTAGAAAAAATAAATCAAATTAAGGAAATAAATATAATGGATGTAATATATATACTACATATGGTATTATAATTTCAAAAAAAAAAAAGTTACTCTTCATCGTCTTCAACCTCCGGCCGCCCGATGGGCCATTTTCGAGCTCATTTTCGGCCCATTTTTGGATCAGTTTTTCACAAATCAAATCCACATTTCAAAACATGGCATGGAGTAGTTTGTTTTGATATATAATTTAGACATATTGATCAACAATAAGGATTTTAAATCCGGACTTAAAATTTGAAAAAAACTGATTTTTTAGTTTTAGAAAAAATCTCAAAATCCGAAAATTTCGCTAAAAAACGTGTGTTGTTTGTTAATATTAGAACGTTAATGACAGCTATAAGCATTTAATTGAAGATTATAACCGTTTTTGCCCGATTTTTTTGGATTTGAATAAAAAACGTTTGAAATCCTAGCTCTATAAATAGAAAGAAAAAAAGAATACGAAGGGAGAACAAAAAAAACGAAAGAAAAGAAAATTAAGTAGCATCTAAATACTCAAGAGGTCGAGAATTTCCATCCCCATAAGTTGGTTGCTGTCGAAAACTGCTGTTCGCCCTTGCCGCTATCCAAGGCTACTAAGGTGTTTGAAAACACCAGTTGAGGTTGTTATTGAAAGAAATTGAAGTCATCAGGGTGATTTTTCACCTCCTATGTGCCGGTCCGACCATCCCTTGACTGCCACGCCTTCTCCGATCAACGGCGATCCGAAATCCTCTCCTCTGTAGCTCGCTGTGATCCGACCCTGACTCTACTCGCACGCGGCGGCTGCAGTACAGGTTATCGAAGTCCACCAAGAGGATTCAAATCTCGCCTGCTGCTACTTCATTCGAATTGGATTTCAACTCGCATGATCCGAAGTTCGGAGATCCCGCGGAAAATTGATTTAACCTGGCGTCATAGTCTAAGCTCACGTCCAGTTTGGATTACGTGCGATTCTGCATCCCAGGTAAGTTTCAATTCAATTCTTTAATAATAATAATAATAATAATAATAATAAATAATAAAATAGAAAAATGAAAAATTAGTATATAATTGTAATATCAAAATTTGTTATGAATGTGGTGTTATTTTTGAAAATTCAAAATATGTAAAATTAGTAATAGCTTTAATCATAATAGTATAGTCATTATAATTAATTTTTTTTTCTTTTCTTGTCAATGAATGATTGTCTCATAAACTTGTTCTTAAAAATATTAAGTTGAAATTTTAGGATCTAATTTGTCATGATATAGTTTTTGAATGTTCTATCTTTTTGCATTAATATGGTAATGATCTTGCTTTTGTGACAAAATTGAATTTTTTTATATGTATCATGTTAGTACTTGTTCGTAGAATTACATTAAAATCTTTGTCATTGATAATATAAAATTACACAATAATCATAAGGAATATATGAAATTTAATAGAGTTTTAGGTTTACAACATTTGAAATTGTGTGATCATGTATGATGATAGTCATTAAAATTCCTTTTATGCCATGATTTCACCTTATTATAATATAGTGATGACTTTGATTGTAATAACATTGAATTTTATGATTTCACCATATATGAAACCACATTGAAATCTTGCCATTCATAATATAATTTTAATGATATATAAATCTTGATTATGCCATGATATTATTTTGTTAAAATTAGCTTGTTAAATATTGATATTCCTTATAATATTTTTATTCTTGATGATATGTAGGATCGATTGATATGCATGATATGCGGTTATGATTTCTTGTTCAAAATTTTTGTTACATAGAAAAGTCCAATTTTTATAAAAAAAAAAAAAAAAACCTAAAATTGATAGATTTAGGATCCATATCGAAAACAATTAATTTTGTTAAAATTAATAAAATTTAATAAACTTAAAGCGAAAAGATTTCAAAAAATTCTAAAATTAACCAACAAATTAAATTTTTCTAAAAGAACTACGTGTGGTCTGATCCCGATTAATGGGTATGTAGGCATCTAAATGGGCGACTTAAAATATGTAAAAAAAAAATATTTTTGTGAATTTATTTGATTTGTTTAGTTTAGAATATATGAATATTGATAGAATTTGATAAGATTTGATTAATTTGAATATTTCGAGTTCTTTTAGATTATATATGATCATTGATAGAATTTGATTAGATTAGTATTTTTGTGCATATTAATCATATGTTTAGTTATTTAGATCTTTCTAAATAGTTTAAAATTTGAAGTTAAGGTTTAAAAGAAAGCAATTTAAATATGAAAATTTAAAGTGGTAATCGTTTAGGTTTTAATAAGTTAGCCCCCGAACTCAAGTTAATTTCTGGTTCTCGTTTTCAAAACAACTTTTTTGCAGATCAGTAGCAAAACTAAAATCAACCTATCCATTGGTTTTGGTTTATTTTTTTTCTCGACTTTAGTCGAGTGGCGACTCCAAAATATTTTAAAAATTCAAAATTTCCTTTAATTTTTAGTTGAGGATTCGTATTGAATGGGTTAGGGTTTAGTACGAATCATATTAAAGGAAATCGAAAACCAGGCTCGATAGTTATTTTGTTGCTAATCAACACTTCCGCGTGTCATAAAGCAATTATTATTTATTTTATTTTGGGGATTTTGTTACTTTATAAGACTTGGTAAGTGCTGATTATGTATTGCGACTGGCCAACATGTATTACAGTCATAACCAGGAAACATCCTATTATATACCAAAAGTTGTGTGGTTATTAAAGGACATTTCTCTTGAACAATGCAGTAAAAATAGATAGAATCCTTAGTGGTCGATCAAACTAGTCGACCATGCGCTAGTATATCAATCAACGTAGTCAACCGCCATGTTCTTCGTAGTCCTCTTACGTATAGAAAAGTGTATGCTTTTGAATTTCTTCAAGATGCTTTATATATATAGCAAGACGCTATTTCTAGGCAATTCAAAACTAAACCTAAAACATTTAGAAACATAAATGATGCCTTCTTTTCTATATATTTTTTCAATCTTCCTCTTTACCCACAAGACCTGGTCTCAGCAGATACAACCGACTAATGTTACCTTAGATACTTCTTTAATTCCTACTTCAAATTCTTCTTGGCTTTCACGCTCTGGTCTATATGGCTTTGGCTTTTATCGACAAGGACAAGGCCACAAAGTAGGAATTTTCCTTGCTAAGACCCCTCAGAAAACTGTTGTTTGACAGCCAACCGAGATGATCCACCGGTTTCAAGCACCACGACTTTGCAGCTCACGAACTATGGACGGCTTTTGCTAAGATCATCAGATAGAAAAGAAACGATTCTTGGTAATCCTTATGAGCCAGCTTCGTGGGCTTCTATGTTAGATTCTGGCAACTTTGTGCTGTACGATTCCAGCAGAAACGTGATTTGGCAGAGTTTTGACTACCCGACCAATACCCTATTGCCTACCCAGCGCCTGCTAGCTGGGCAAGAGCTCTTTTCAAGTATTTCCAACACCAGTGATTCGACAGGAATATTTCTTTTGAAGATGCAACATGATGTGTAAACCCCGAGAATTATAAGGAAATAGGATAGTAACAAATAGGATAGATATTGGAGTTCGTTTACCCGGTTAGGCCTCAGTTAGGAATTCTAGAGTATTAGAAACCTAATAATGATTTAAAAACCCTAGATCGGGAATTTTTAGATATTAAAAGAACTGTAGCTAAATTTTATAATCTGAGTCTAGAATCTAGAATATAAGTATAAATAAAATTTTATTTTAAGAACATTAGAAAGCCAATGACTTGTAGTATATAAAGAATGAAAATGATCCATTAAAGATAAACCGTTAGGGTTATAAATATGTACTAAAAAGCTATAAACGAGCCTATAATTAATAATCTAGACTTCAAATAAAAATTTTGATCACACCATAATATTAGTTGGAAAATTTAGAGTCCATAGATACCAATTTTACATTTTGACCTTTTAGGCCCCGAAACCCTAATCGCGTAAGACCAAACTTTAAAAATACTAAATCGCGTAAATTTTAAATTTAAAATTTGAAGTCAACCATGTTGTAGAAATATTTTGGGACCTAAATTAAATTTTTTGGAATAAAATTTTTACGTAACTAATATTAATATACGTGTAAGGGATAGTTTGTGACGTAATTAGTTAGATATTTACATTTTTACTATTTTTTACCAATTCACAAATGCAAGTTACGGTGGAAAGAAGCTCCAAGTTGCTGTTTTGGAAATGTTACAGCACCCACATGCAGCAAGTCAAAGTTAGTTGAAATAAAAGGCTAGAAACTTGCACAAATGGACCAATTAAATTGCTCCAACCATGCTCTAATTATTACACTTAATATAACACTTCCAAATCAGCTAGGAAACTTGGACAAGCTGCCCTCCTCTTCCCTTCTTTCACCGTGGCAGCCTCAACAAGCAACAAATTAGGCCAATTTAAAATTAGACAAATTTAACACTTATCCTACAAGTTACCTATATCTATAAATAGATAATTAAGTCAAAATTGGAAAGCTAAATTCCCAACTACCAGCCCACTCTTCCTCCCCTTCTCCACGTGAATAGATGCAGCACACACACACACACACTTACAAATTCAAATTTCCCTCTTTGCAACCTCTAGCCTTCACTTAACCTTCCAACAAAATAAATAACACATAACCTAAGCTTCAACTATTATTATAGGAAACCATTGACCATCCTACCATTTAGAAAACAAGGGTAAGAAGTTATAAAGTTAGTTATTTATTTCATGAAATATAGTAGACTTACTAATTTGCTAAAATATGTAGGTCTTAATCAAAATGGAAAGGAGAAATTGCCATCTACACTTCTAAGCTTTCAAGGTAAGGTCTACACCTTTGACTTATTTCCTCATTCTAAATTAAGAAAATGAATGTCATACATAGCCATAGATACATTTTTAGAAGTCTCCATAGAGTTATGTTGATGGTAGAATAAATAGAAATGATGTAGGATAAATATTTTGAATGACTTAGAATAAGGAGAAGTCTTGAAGAAAATTGTCTAAACATTAGAAAACCCTAGAATTTCACATTGAAGTTATTACAAGACTATTGTCTTGAAAACCCTAGCTCATAACCTTGTAAATTAGAAGACACATTATAATTGTCATCTAAACAATTAGAACTAGCCAATACACTACCTATGAGAAGTCTTGAACTTAAGACTCATAATAGAAATTTATTAAAATGTAGACAAGGAATTTAAATGGATTAGAAACAACCTTAAGAAATATACTAAACACCGAATACATAGACAATTAATTTGATGAACTTAAAAATAATGTAGAATGGTCATTAGTAATATAGATAGAAACCCCTTAATTCTAATTGAGAACTCACTTTACATAAGGTTGAAAGAAAAAAAAATATATAATAGAAGAAAATATTGATATCACTAAGCACATTGATAGGTAAGATAAATTAGAGTTCAAATAAGATCCTTTGCCATTAGTGGAAGTCTAAGAAGACTAAGAAATAAAAATGATCTTGAGAAAGTCTTACACTAATCATAAAAAAAAAATATTATTATTTGCAACTAGCATACTATAGGTAAAATAAGCTTTTTAACACTTAATTATACATAAAAATATAGGCTAACATAAGTAATATAAGTATACTTAAAGATTTGGTACTAAAAACATGAATTTAGAATTAATTAGACCACTTTTAGTAGCAAAAGTGTATTCATACGAATTTTACAAAATATAGGATAATCCACAAGTCTTTAAACAATTAAAGATAAACTACCTTTGGAATTGATAAAAATGACCTTACTAAGAGATAAATTTATATAAAACACTTAGACACACATTCAGATATTATAAAGTCAATTATCTAATTTATGGAACTTCATTCATCTAAATAGGTGGATCTGAATCAAATTTAGACTTCCCGGAAGATTATTACGATTGAAGACACCATGAGCAGGTGAGTAACTCTGATCTATTACATTGTTTGTGTTTGTAACGGTAGTAGCACCTAAAGTTATATATGAAAATGATTGTATGAAGCATGTGGGGTTGGGAATTGTTCTTTCTTAAGTGATGGATGAATTGAGTGCTAAATTGTAATTATTAAAAGTGATAACAAGAATTGTGTGAAAAATTGTTGAAGCATGTTGAGAATTGTCTGTAAACTGTTTGGTCATTTTATAATCAATCTATAACTGACAGGCTTATGACTTAAAGGATCATACATTGCATACTTGCACAATATTGCATAAAGGTGTGACAACTTGCTACGTGTTAGTATTTCGGATCTCGGTTAATGTTTGGTTTTTCTAGATGTAAATTTCCTAGTTCTTCCAAAATTATCCCTGTTCTGTTCGGTTCCACGGGAACTACTCGGCAAAAGAAGGAACGCCGCCCGTGGTATCGGCTTGAAATAACTAATACTTAATGGAGTCTCTTTGTTCCTAAAGGAAATTGAGTGAAGAAACTATAATCATAAAGAAAAGAATAAAGTGAGAATTATTATTCCTATGGTTCTCTGTTTCTCCTGAGCAAGTAGGTCATAAGGATATGATCCTTGACTAGGTTCCTTCAACCCCGATGAGAGGGCGCAAATCTACATCCTGTTTGGATTCCGGTTGTCCAGACTTGTAATTGTACATATGCTTGAATGTTGCATTACACTTGTTTGATAAATTACTTGTTTGCTTTGCTTGATGTGTAATATGTGATGGTTATTCACTGAGCTGTAGAAATGCTCATACTCCAACAGATTTTTCAGGTTTATCCTCAAACCGTGGCTAGTACCGTCTCGGGAATTAGAGCGGGTAAGGAAATCAAGCTAGCAAATTGGGAGTAGTTAAGGAAGACTTAGAAATGCTGTATTAGTAAATTTTACTTTTATTTCATGTTTCTAGTTGTAAGATGATAGCCCAGTTTGTAATAACTTATACAAACTTTATATGAAGTTTAGTTTATCTGTTTTTGTATATTTTGTGTATGTATATCATTTCTTATCATGCAACTAAAAAGATCCTGTTTTATGTCACAACTCTTAGAGTAACTAGTTGTATTGTATAGAAACCAATATTATATACAATACAATACAGCTAGGGTACCCTCTGGGGCGTGACATGATGGGAACCTCATCTTGTATCCAATAAACACCCCGGATACAGCTCAATATTCTTATTTCACCTCATGGACTTATGGCATAGGTGGTAATGCTTCGCTAAACCTTGACCCTGATGGCCATTTATACTTACCCGATGCGACTGGTGTCAATGTGAGGAATATAACAGAAGGGGAGTATCGAACCGAAAATATGACATACTTGCTAAGAATCGATCCTGATGGAATATTGCGATTATATTCCTACAACGTGAAGAGAAATAATGGCACTTGGGGGATTGAGTGGTCCTCCCATGCAGATAAATGTGATCCAAAGGGTATCTGTGGCCTAAATGCATATTGTGTCTTGGTTGGTGAAGAACCTCAATGTCGATGCTATCCGGGATTTGACTTTGTTATGCAGGGAAACTGGACTGCGGGTTGTCAAAGGAACTTTATCTTGGAAGCATGCAAAAATGGAGGTGCGATCGAGAGATACAAGATGGAAGCTATTGATAGTATGAGATTGGAAGATGATCCATATTCGATTTTATCCTTACCGGACAGGGAAAGTTGTGCACAGGCATGTTTAGAGGACTGTGATTGCTATGCTGCACTATTTTATGGAAACTGCAGTAAACAAAGGCTTCCTTTGAGATATGGGAGAGCACCAGAAGGCAGAACGATCTCTACCCTTGTCAAAGTTGGACTATCAAATTATACAAACAACAGAGATAATTCTCCTGGTTTTCCTGGTCCTAGAGGAAGCAAGAAACAGATCAACGGGAATGTCTTAATAGTTGGCGTGTTGCTGATTGCATTTGAAACAGTTGTTAATTTGTATTATTATCATATGCAGAAACAAGATGTTGGCATTTCAGAAGATTGATGGGAAATCAGATAGTGGTTTCGGGACCGAGATTGCACCTCGATCGTTCACTTATGCTGAACTTGAGTCCTATACGGGTGGTTTCAAGGAAGAAATTGGCAGAGGTGCATTTTGAACAGTTTACAAGGGGATGATACAGGACAGCAAGAAATTAATAGCTGTCAAACGACTAGAAAAATTGCTTTCTGAAGGTGAAAGGGAGTTTCGGACAGAGGTTGAAGTTATTGGAAGAACACATCACCGAAACCTAGTTCGGTTGCTTGGCTATTGCTTGGAAGGAGCGAACCGCTTTTGGTGTACGAGTATATGGGCAATGGATCGCTTGCAGACATGCTATTTAGACCTGAAAAGCAGCTACCTTGTTGGAAAGAAAGGATGGACATCGCGCAGGACATAGCCAGAGGTATCTTGTATTTACATGAAGAGTGCGAAACACAAATCATGCATTGTGACATCAAACTACAAAACATTCTGATGGGCAAGTGTGCAAAAATTTCTGATTTCGGACTTGCAAAACTGCTGGGACCAGACCAAACAAAGACTTACACAGGAATTAGAGGTACAAGAGGATATGTTGCTCCAGAGTGGCATCGAAGACAGCCTGTGACTGCCAAGGCAGATGTCTACAGCTTTGGGATTGTGCTGCTGGAGATAATATGTTGCAGAAGGAACATTGACGGGTGTCTCTCGGAAAGTGAAGCCGCTGGAAGATTCGGTTCGGACTGCTTTCTCCTGAAATGTGGAAATTGGTGGGTGATGAGGAGTTGACATGAGAATCGAAAAGGCTGTCATGGTTGGGCTCTGGTGCATCTCCGAGATCAGACTCTCGTCCTACAATGAAGAAGATTTTTCATATGCTAGAAGGACGTAACACGCATTCCTACGATTTACATCTCTTCCTCACATTAATAGCTTTTCAGATATCCTAATTAGTGATATAATAAGGATTTAAACTCACCACTTCTACTTTAGTACAAGATAATGATAAGTTTCAGATCCACCGACAACCAAACTAAAAGCATGGTCCTATTGTTGTTGTGATAATCATGTTATTAATACTTCCACACCACTCATCCAAAAACATGGTATGTTTGTACCATAAATCTTTTTTCGTGATGTGGGTCTTGGTTCTTTGGTTAGTGTATTATTACTGTGTGAGTAGAGTTCCACATTGAGCGCTGCATATAATTTACGTATTTCAATATTTACTTATGGCTGTAGAAATTTGCTATTGCTATTATTACATGCAAGTATTATCATTGGTAAACCTTTTCGTGATACAATTGCTATTTGTTATTGTTACACCCCAACTTTCCTTGATAAAGTTGCTACATATGATTCATGCATTTCAAAATTCATTACAATCAAAATCCTAATAAGGGACAATTATCATAGTGAATGCAAGAGTTTGGCATAAGCTGATTTCAGCATAAGTAATTATAGAAGGAAAGCACTGAATGGTAGCTGATATTGGTTTTAATCATCGTGGACAAAATCAATAGAATATAGAGAAATGGTTTCTTTACTTCCTCCTTTACTATTGTTGACGGTAGAATGGAGGCCTCAGTCCAGCCCAGCCCATTACCATTCACTCATGGGCCTAGAGACCTAGAAGACCATCAGTTCTACCAATCCAAAAAGATCCATGCCAGGTGACATCTTGGATCCTGACCTGATAAAAAGTCTAAGGACCATTCACTGCATTGGCAAGAGAGCTCACAAGCTGTCCACATGAGCTCGCACACGACTATCTACACTCCATACTTTAGCAATTCTCCAAACTCAAGACGGGAAAAATTTGGTGTGGTCCCGTCTTGGTATGACTATACATTATAAAAAAGCCTTTCCTCCACAAGGGGGAGAGGAGAGTTGGTTTTTTTATCTTATCACCATACCCTTAAGGAATGTCTGAGAGACTCACGAACTAACTTAAGCATTAAGTGACTGCGTCGAACAACCCCTGGTGCACCACTAACATTTTTCTATGTTCGTAGATACCTAATCTCTACTGGCAAAGGCAGTACTTGCAAGAACTATTAAGCATCTTCGATGGTTATTAACCATTACCACAATGGTTGATCATTGATATTAGGTTTTACAAAAAAAATTATTATTTATCAATTCATCAGAAAATTATTTACACGAATATTAATTATATAAAAATAATTATCAAAATACTGATACCAAATTGCATGTATAAGATACGATTATAACTTTTCTATGAATGTTGCATGTCTTCTATGCGTCTTTTGTGAATTTTACAAAAATAGTGAAACTTTTCATTTATAGTAAATTGCATATTAAAAATGTGATTTTACTTTCCATTTATAGTAAATGCATATTTAGCATGCAATTTTACAATGCACTAAATTTTCAAAATCATATGTTAAATATGCGATTCCTTTGTTAAAAACAAAATCATATTTCTAAGATGCAATTTTGCATTGGTATTTTTATATTAAAATTAAATGATTTGTATTTAGATAATTTTTTTTATATGGTTGGTATAATGGTATTATCCTCTAAACTTTTTGATTTGTCAATGAAAATGTGGAAGACAATTTTCCTTTCATTGCCTATTACCATCATTAATAGTTGTGAACCATCATTTTTTTGTGGTTAGCCATCGCTTTTTATTTCCACATCTAATTTCTACTAAGTCTAAACTAATGTGAAAGATGCTATAACGTTATCCTTGATCAATAACATCCACACCAATGGTTGGTCATTGCCATCAATTTCCATAATAAGCATTGTTAAAAGTCATTGGTCAATGCAATATTTTGAACATAGTAGGATAATATTTTATAGCTATAAAGTTTTATTATGAAAATATAAAAAATAATCTACATATTGTTTTTCTTTTTCCCAAATCAAACACACAAATAGGTAATATTAGAACTACATTAACAAAACAAATAGACAAAAAGCTAATCGTCGCCTCCAAAAGACTTCACCAACAGTCACAATAAAAACTCAATGGCTAGTTTTCCATGTACCTACAAGCCAGTGCAAGTTCCGCACTCATAATCTCTCACGTGATCCCTTCTATTTGAGCACTGTGCCTCATCTTTTTGTAACCGGCTTACTAGTGCACATCCCCCATATGCACTACATAGAAACACAAACATATATATGCACACATGGTTTAAATATATCACAAACATGTTTTGCTTATTAAATGTAACTTAACTAAGTTGCTAAACATTTGTGTAATCCATTTTCTCGTCAAAATAAGATTGTGATATCCACATAGTTCAACAATCTCCCCTTTTTTGATGTAAACAATTATTGCACAATATTGTTCCCCCTCAACTTAGCACTCTTCCTCAATTAAGCATTCGAGTAAAAGCACACTTTTAAAAGACGTAATGCTTAATTAAAGGGTTCTAAGTTACACTTAATAAACAACTTATTAAAAGCAACTTAACTTAATTCATTGAGCATTTGTGCAATGCATTTCCTCATCAAAATAATATTATAACCTCTACATGGTTCATCAATCTTCCCTTTTTTAATGAGGATGATCATTGTACAATTTGCACCTCCTTAATTTATCACTTTCCCTCAGTTAAGCATATGAGTAAAGCTCATTGAGTTAAAAGATATGATGCTCGACTTAAGTTGTATTTAATAAATAACTCAAATTAAGCCTAAAACACACATGCCTAGTGTTTTTCAAAACTCAAAAACTTTGCTCTAAGATGTGGTTAAGTGTTAAATCTTAGAGACTAGCTTCGACACCAATTGTTAAAGATTCATTCATCACTAGGCTATAGCTCATATGCAGAAGCTATAAAGTGGGTTTCTAACCAATTTTAATTTTAGTTAATGTAACAAAACATTATCTCTTTTGCCAAATTATGCTCAATTCAACAAATATAAGCAATAATAATAATAAAGAGAAGGAAAAGATCACACAAGCATTTAGCACGGAGTTAAGCCCAACCCCTAGTCTCTATGCTCCACAAATTGCCTCACTTAGGGAGGACTTTACATCATCCATTCAATTCAAATAATTAGCCTCACACAAGAAGACGACATAACAATTGTCTCAACTAAGAGGACTTCACATTTGCCTCGCAAAGAGGACTTCACACAAATTCCTCAATACATGAGGATTTCATCTATGCCTCAAACAAGAGATGACTTCATTAAAGCACTCAAACAAATTAAAAACAAATATGCGATTAGCGCCTTAACATATTTGCTCACAAATCTCATAATGGCACTAATCATATTTTCACTCAACTAATCCAAAAACAAATTGAGATAGTATTTTGACATAATCTATGCAAATTAAGCTCCACTTTCTTTTCCAAAAATACCTTAAACATTTCTATTTATAAGAACTCCAAAAGCCAGCCATTGCCCGCAAAACTCTTCACTAATGGTCGAATTAACACATTTCACAAAAACACAAGCATCTATGCACACATACCTTAAACATATCACAAACATGTTTTGCTTATTAAATGCAACTTAACTAAGTTGTGAAGCATTTTGTGCAATCCATTTTTTCATCAAAACAAGATTGTAACCTCTACATGGTTCAATATTAATCACATATAGATGAACATAACTATTGAGAAAGTAAAAAATTATGATGTTTAGCCTTATTATAGGAAAGACCCATTAATTTGTCAATTAATGACAGCTAGCAGCACCATATTTGGCTGCCACACTTTGTCTCTATTAGTTATCAGTATGTTAGTCGTTAACTGTCACTATAGGTTGTTTGTATATTGCCCAATGGAGACAGATTCCCTTCATTTGCTTCTGATGATCTAACCATGAAGGTTAAATTTAAAGAGAAGAAATTTTACATGAAGATGATGATGAAATTATTTTTGAAGAACCCTTTGATTCTTTGGAAATAGAGCAAGAGATTAATAGTGAGGAGCATATGGTTAACAATAATCAGAGTTTGGAACTAGAGACTAAGGTTTACCCTACCTATATGTGATGTCTTTTTAGGAAGGAGGAGAAAAACCAAGAAGAGACAATGGAGGTTGAAGATTCAAATTATTAGGTATGTCTTGATGATCAAGGACCACATGTCCAGTTGTCTTATCAGCTACATCAAATTCTTGAAAAACCATGAAGCAAGTAGTAATAGTTAAATTGGTAAGAAGACCTATTGGTTACTGAACCCTATGTAATTGCATACAAGGGCTTTGGAAACCTTCTAGTCATTAAAGGTTACTGATATGGATAATCAGTTTTTCCTAGTGCAATTGTCAAATAATATTAATGTTGAGTTGGCTTTGTTCAATGGTCCTTTGGTGATAATGGGTCACTGCTAATAAACTAGTGAGTTTGATATGAATTTTGATGAGGAAATATACAACATAGTTACTCATTTATTAAAATTAAGTTATATTTAATTAATAAAACATATATGTAATGTGATATGATTTTATTTTCATAGTGGTTCGAATCAAGTGGAAGTGATTGATCATGTACAAAGTCTCTTATCCTTTTTTTTTTTTTATGCAAGCTAACACAATAGGTCTAAAATAGTTGGTAAGGAGTTCAAAACAGTTGAAGAAGAAGAATTTTGAGCAAATGCCTAAGAGTTTGGACCTCTTTGCAAAAAATTTAAACTTTGTAGAAGTCAGGATCATTTTACAAATAGTTCAAACAACTTGATGCATTCCAACCCAATAGTTCGACCATTAAAGAATATTTAATACAATTTTTTTTTCCGGTCTTGTGCTTAATGTCCACATTTGTTAAAGAGATATAAAAATAAGTTTGTGGGAAAATTTTATATGCTAAGAAGAGCTTATTACTTAATTGCAAACACTATGTTAAATCTCTTAATCTTAATTGTGCTTAGTTTTGTTATTTGTATAAGAAAGAGTGAATAGTGCCATTAAGGGCTTTGTTTTCTAATACTTGTAAGGCACTACTCTAGGTTATCAATAGGGGTGTACGCAGTGTGGTTTAGTCCAGTTTGCTCCCGAACTAAATGAATCCATATATTATGGTTCGATTTTTTTTTTTTTTAGATTGGAACCTAACCATATGGATTGGTTCGCAATTTTTTTGAAGCAAAAAAACACAGTTCAATTTGCAATTTGAACCATTTTTATTCTTAAAATAAATATATCCTTTTTTGGGGAACCTACAAGTGTGAACCTATTAAATATGCTGTTTATCGAACTTGTGGCATTAAATTGTCATCTAGATCCCGTAATAGGATGGGACGCTTAAAACGACACGTAGAAGCACACATCGAAACGATATTTGTGGTGGATGACCCCTACCATGACAATAGCTCCCTCTAAGGTGTCGACCGCAACATGGCAATTCAAACAGCAAGATGCGCGAGACTAGCTAGTAGAATAGATGGCAGCTACAAATATATCATTCAATGTAGTTGGTCACGAAAAATTCGATAGTTGGAGTATGGGAGCCATGCAACCCCTATACCAACATATAGGTCGACAAATGTTAAAAAATGATATGATGAGCCTTTTTGAGAGAAGGCGTGAAGCTCTAAAAGAGCTTTTGTCAAACCTCCCCTCTTGGTATTGTCGCGACCCTATGTGGGGCCTAGTAGGATTGCCCTAAATCACCATATCACGTGTGCACCCACAACATGAGGATCACCTTGCAAGTCAGAGTTTACAAGACTCTAATTAATTATCCTCTCATTGTATTATACATATATAAGTTTATTATGAAAATAATTTATTGGATATCGAAACTTCCACAGATCACAACGCAGAGAATCAGATATCCTACCAAACGACAAGATAAGGTAAACCTAGGTTTAACACAAAATATCAACTAGGTTTAAGTTAAGAAAAAGACTACATTTTCATGTTTTCTCTCTCAACTAGGTTTAACCTATCAAATTCTCAATCTTCTATCAGTCTTGTACAACTTGATCTTTGTCGCACTCCGCACTCGGATCCTATCCCATCCATATATTCAACTTACCTGCAAAAGCAAACTGTTGGGAGTCAGCTACAACTAGCTGAGTGAAGTATATCCTCGCTCCATACCGTTCAAGCAAAAGCAAACAAGTTATTAAACAAGCATATGCAATGTGCACAATCAAATGAACAAATATATATGGCCAACCGGTAACCATATACATATTCGGATTTGCACCCTCCGAATCTGGGGTTGGGGTACATCCACTCATCAGCACCCAGATTAATATAATTCGGGAATCAAATTTCTCAAGAAAACTTTTTATATATCCAAATAATATACATATAACAACATCCCAATGAAGTAATAAATCCAAAACAATGACCCGGCGCGATTCTAGGAAAAGGGCCGTCTCCTCAGGATGACTTAGTTCCCATTCCCCTAGAACAAGGCCCATGGTACACACTAGGTATATACCACTTCGGTCCTCCATGTTCACCGTCCTCACGGCAGTGTGGCCCATCCGAGTCAAAGTGTAGTGGTGATGGCCTTCTACATGCAATCGTGAAATGCATGATCAATATTATGATTATCATGCCAATAGTCATTAAGTCCATTTATTTGGCGACCAGACAATTATCAGACACTCGCAAGATCAAATGATTAAACAACACTCAATACTTAACGTTCAGAATAATGTATAGTATTTTCAACACAGATAACAAACACAAGAAACCACAAGTGTAAATTTCCCAACCCCATACTTGAATCATTTAATTTATTAACAAAATATCATACTCTAAACCTACAAGCACAAGCAATATGAAGGTCATCGGAATATACTCACCTGTTTATCCTTGCTTAATGGTCATAGAAGTCTACAAGAACACTTGAAGACAGATCTATATCCCCTGAGAATCGAGATAACAGATACCCCATTACTATGCTCTTATTCATATAAAGAAACCTATTGTGTCTTTGTATCTTAAACTCGAGTTTTAGCATATGAGTAGTCATTGAAAAACTTATCGAATATAGTTTTTAATTGTCAGGTTAAACTAATTATTTTGTATATTTTTCCTATATTACTTTAAGGGCTCAAAAGGTATCATAATGTTGCCTAGCTTTCTTGTTTTGTATTCTTAATTATTATTTCAAGTTCGATTCCTTGTTTCATGTTTATTTCATAAGGTATTAGTGATTATACTTAATTTGAGTTCATTACTCTACTTTTTTAGTTAAAGTGTATACATTATTTATACTTATTTTCATTTTGATTGTCTTGATCTTATTTTAAGTATTTAACTTTAGTTAATTTGATTATACTAGCTAATATTTATGCTTTTCATTAATCTATACTTTATATCCTTATAGTCTTATAAGCGTTTAATTTTATACTTAGAGTTACGGAATTCATGGTTAAGTTTAATCTTTCAATTACAATTTATACTATCTTGATTTTCTAATTTGTAATTGAATTACTTAAATTTTATTCTAGGAATCTTATTCTTTTATGAGTTGAAATCTCCATATGTCTATATAGGTTTGTTATTGAGTTTATCTAATAAATTTAAAGCTAAATATCTTTTATCTATATAATACTTAAATCATATTAAGTTTATGTATCAAAATCTTATTTCTACGTATGATACGAAACTCATATTTGTATATAGAGTAATATATTAAAGTTTAATTATATATATATAGTCCTTTTATTGATCAAATGATCAAATATGTTCCATTTATCAAATTCAAGTAAAATTTTTTTTATAGGGCTAAAACTTATATAATAGGGTTCTACGGTTTTCTAAGCTTTTATTTTCTTCCTTAATTCCATGTCTACTCATGAGTATATGTTGTGTGTACTTTAAATTATTTAAGCTTGTCATAGAACATCTCTATTCTTTTTAAATGTCAGAACTACGCTATAGGTTTACTTTACTTAATTCTAATTGTTTATTTAGTTAAGTTTTATTTCATAAAACATAATGAATGTTTATATAAGTTAAGAATATTTTTGTTTTAGTGTTTTCGATATTAAAATCTTAGTTTGAGTCTTATTTATGTAAATTATACCTAATCTCTAGTTTTAACGGCTACACCTCAATCCTAGCGATTTATCTTTAAATCATTATTTGTTAACTGATATACTTTAAAGATCTAATAATTCAATTCTAAACCACTAGTTATTGTCTTTGAATTATATTTATCGAGATATCACTCGTTTTGGAAAATCACTATTCATTTCCCAGGAGGTCACCCATCCTAAGTCATGAGCACGCTTAACTTTTAGTATTTCGAGAATTTTTCAGTATTATACTACATATATCTCTATAGTTAAAGTTCCATATTTTTTTACATTGTTTTCAAGTTGAAAACTAAATTCTAAAATCTACGGAATCGGATAGATTTAGGTTTTTCACCTACGTGATTAGAGTTTAGATCTAATAGGGTAAACTAAAGTTTTAGTCTATATAGGATTGAAATATTATAACTTTCATGTTTGTGAAATCATAATTTTAATTTGGGCTTTAGATTAGAAGATTTTGATCAATTATTGATTCTATCGTGTATATTTCAACTCTAGTGATTTATCTATAAATTTCTATTTACTAATAAATAGACTCTAAATATTAATTATCTAAACTTATAATCAATTTTCTATCATCTAGTATTTTTAGTTATCAATTTATTATCAAATTGATAAGCGAAATATAATAGCAATTAGTCTAAATACATATATTAGCATGACATAATTTTATATTATTATCATTATATATGCATGTAAATATGTATATTTATAATAAAAACTAATATTAAAACTCATAATATTATGAAAGCTTCTACGTACCGGATCATAATAGTAAAATTTTAGAGTGATCGAAACCTAACCTTGTGTGGTCTTGAATTGAAGAGCGTATAGTCACGATCACAACACCACTTCCGGAATTGAAATCGGTTGTCGTATGTGAAAGATACGAGCTTTTGAAGATCGGAGGAGCTTTTAGATTCCTTTTTAATTATTTTATTTTTTTTCTTTTTTTCTTTCTTCTTCTCCGACAGGAGAAGACTTTTTCCTTTTTTTTTTTTTTTTTTTTTATTTGTCTTCATTTGAAGACAGTGAGAGAGACTGAGAGAAAGACAGAGAGAATATTGGAGAGAGAGAGACAATTGAGAGATGAGACGAGAGTGAGAGAGCGAATGTGAGAATTTATAGGAAGAAATTGGCGTGGAGAGCAAGCCAATATGTAAATAGTGGGGAAGTTTTAATTTTTGGGTTCTAATTAACACGTATAATAAATATTTATTCAATATTATTTTTAAATGAAAATTTACCTACCTATTATATTAAATATTCTGAACATTATGGTATACTTAAAATTTTTAAATTAAGATTTTTATTTTTCAATTTTAATATATAATATCGTAAATTATAATTTATCCTTTAAGGATTTAAATTATTAGTGTTTTGATATTTTATGACCTGTTAATAATTAAATTGTCTTTAATTTGACTTTATTTATATTCTACTATTATAAATTTATAGTGTTTATCTTTTGTTTGTATCTTTTGAATTATTTTTGAGATCTAATTTATTGTTTTACTTATCTTTATTAGTTTTTAGTTTATATATTAATCATATTATTATTGTTATATCTTACGGAAGATTTTTCTTTGATATAGGTATAGTTTATGCTTATATTTTTATTTTAATTAAGTCTTTTATTGTCTACATTGGTAATTACTAATATTTAAATTCACCAAAAAGCGGGGATTATTTTTTTGGACATTTCTAAAATTTCTCCCAGACATTACTATCTATTTAACAATTACCAAAAATTCAATAGACGTATAATTCAGGGTGTTACAGGTATAATCCTCTAAAATAATTTATTTTTCATGTAATTTTTTTAGATTATACATTGATTAACAATATTTACTTTTGGTTTAAGTAATGCACTCAATTTTGCATGTGTAGTGTCTCCCTCACCTCAGATATGTGAAAATCTCCCATCAACGATGTACAAGATAGTTATATATGTGTAATCGCTCACTGGATAGATGAACAATGGTTAATCCAGAAGCAGATTATTGCTTTCAAGCCGTTCTGGGAGAGACACACTGACCAAGCAATAGCAAATAACATATTGGAAGCCATCCAGTCGAATGGTATACATACTATATTTAGTATATCGTTCGACAATGCATCAAACAAGATTGCCGTCATTTGTAATCTAAAGCAATCGTTGAAGCTGGTGTGTAATAGAAAGTTCTTTACATCCAATGTGTCTGCCATATTATCACACCCCGCCCCCCACTACTAAGGTTCTAGGTGTGTGATGCCAGGGCAGACAACCACCACTGGCCCCCAAGTGATAATGGTCGACATCTGCCCTCAGGTGAAACCCCAACCAACGCATGCCTCACAGGGTATCACATGCACTATAGGAATTATTACCCTCAAGTGAGTTGACCCCCTATCTGCAGCTTGCAGGGATCGAACCCAAAAACTGAGGCTTTTGCCTGTCCCAAAGGCAGCACCTCTCACCAATTGAGCTAGCTGCCTTTAAGGCAAACAAAAGCCTCAGGTTTGAGGTTCGATCCCTGCAAGCTACAATATAGGGAGTCAACTCACATGGGGATAACAATACCTATAGTGCCTGTGATATCCTGTGGGGCATGGCGTTGGTTGGGGTCTTGCCTGAGGATAGATGTTGGCCATTATCACTAGGGGACCTATGGCAGTTGCCTGCCTTGGCATCACACGCCCAGAACCTCGGTAGTGGGAGGCTGGGTATGACACATATTTTAATTTGGTAACGCAAGCAGGCCTTACAGATTGTGGCCTTGACTTACGTATTGACAAAATAAGATATGCAATCAATTGTCTTCGTGTTTCGCAGAGATTTAAATAGAAGTACATGGAGTTTGTCAAGGCACACCATTTAGAGGAAAAGATGTCTACACTTAATTGAGCAACTAGGTAGAATTCTATATTCAAAATGCTTAACCGGGCATTAAAGTACAAAAGGGCTCTAATTCATTTGTACAATATCCTACTCAATCCCTCTAATCCTATCGTTGGTTTGATAGAGAGTCAGGATTGGCAAATAACACATGCACTTAAAGAGGTCTTGAAGGCATTTCTTACCCCAGCACAATATTTATCTGGTTTCTACTACCCTACTAGCAAGTGGGCACTTCCCCACCTAGTTGACATATAGGACGTGCTGAGTAACTACAGTTCCTATCCTAATCTGGTCGCCACTGTGTTTGTAATGGCCAATAAGCTTTGGGATTATTTTGTCCCTCTTCCCTTCCCTTCCTTTCCCACTCTTTCATGTTGCAACAATGTTAGATCGACGATATAAGTTCCGTGCGACTGAAACACTCCTCAAGGAATTCTATAATTTACTTAAAGACTTGTGTGGTGTCGTGATCAAACTAATGCACCGCCACCCCAACTACAACGATCCAACAATCACTCATCCTAGGGATTTTTCAAAGAGAAGTAAACAAATCCCTTAGAATATTGGGAGCATCCATGCAACTTTCCAAGAAATCTTTAGTGACATGCTGGTGTATAAAGTCTAACAACTTGATGAGGAGGAATTGCAACTGCAACAACGAAGGGATAACGAGGGGGTGATTTCAATGTTCTTAGTTGGTAGAAGAAGAGGACACATATGATGTCGGTGCTTTCTATATTGGCACGAGATGTTTTGGCTTCTCTAGTTTCATCAGAGTCAGCTTTCAGTTCGAATGGATGGGTCCTAGAATCGTACTGTTATAGGTTAAAAGCTACCACTGTCGAAGCATGTTGGTGCTTAAAAGATTAGCCTAATGGTGTAAGCAAGAAACAGACTGACCACACTTTTGGTAGCCTGAGGACACTAATTCGAGATCGGGGGAGTCATTCACCACCGGATTTGCAGCAATAGCCATAGACGGAATAATGGGGTGGGACTAAAGAAGGTTCCTATGAGGGAGGGTATATAGTTGATAACCTTTTTTTCCTATATTCATGTATTCTTTTGTAGTTAAAAAATTTTTAATAATAACATTTACTTTTCCATCGATCTCAATGGATTATTAATTTCCTTTATTTAACAAATAACAATTATTATATAAATAAATAATTAAGCAATTTTAGAATTTAATATAAATTAATTATTATTACAAAATTATTTGACAATTTATTTTTTTTATTTCCTATAAAAATTCAAAGTTAATCTTTAATATGTTAATAGTAATACAATTAAAATCATTGTATGCTAATATATTATATTTTTTAAGAAGACAAATATATTAAATAATATAATAAAAATTATTTATTTAAAGTAAATTAAATAAATATATCACTTTTTTATTATTTAAAAAAGCATATAAATCAATTACTAGCACAATATTATTTTATAATTTTATTTTCTTTTATTTCCTAAACAATATTGAAGTTAATAACTTCATATGTTAATAGTAATACAACTGAAATTATTTAAAAAAATAAAATATAGTAAATATATTATATTTTTTTAAGAAGAAAAAAATGTTTAAATAAAATAATAAAAATAATTTATTTAACTACAATGTAAAGTAAATTAAAACATAATTCACTAATTTTATATTATTATTAAAAAAGGGCATATAAATCAATCACTAATACAATATTGTTTTATAACTTCATTTTCTTTTATTTCCTAAAAAATATTGAAGTTAATATGTTAATAGTCATACAATTGAAATTATTTTAAACAAATAAAATAATACTAAATATATTATATTTTTTAAGAAGAAAAAAATGTTTAAATAAAGTAATAAAAATAATTTATTTAACAATGGCTTAAATTAAATTAAAAAATAAATTACCAATTTTATATTATTAATTTAAAAAAAACCATATAAATCAATTACTATTACAATATTATTTCATAATTTCATTTTCTTTTATTTCCTAAACAATATTAAAGATAATATATTAATGTAATACAATGAAAATTATTTTAAAAAAAGATATACTAAATATATTCTATTTTGGAAATTATTTCAAATAAAGATATACTAAATATATTATATATTTTTAAGAAGATAAATACATTTAATTAAAGTCATAAAAATAATTTATTTAAATACAATATCAAGTAAATTTAAAAAATAAATCACTATTTTATATTACTATTTAAAAAAAAGGCATGTGTGCTAGTTCATGTGCTGACCAACTTATTTTGCGTGCCTTGCTTGCCACGTGCCAACCCGCGTGTGCTCTTGCTTTTGTCTTTTTTCTTTGCGTGCCATGCATGCCATGCTAAGCCTACGATCGGCGTGGCACGGCACAGCCCATTTACCATGCCCCTTTGTAAATGAGGAACTAGAACCAAAATTATCTCCTATGGCTCTTATCCGGTACTATGAAACTAGTAGTTCCTGGTTTCGGCATTGGAACCGCAGATGAAATACCATAAAATCTTATTTGAGTTAATTATGTAACATCCTGAATTATTCGCCAACTTAATTTTTGGTAGTTGTTAAATCGATAGTAATGTCTGGTAGAAATTTTAGAAAATATCCGAAAAACCATCCCTATTTTTCACGAATTTAAATATTGGTAATTATCAATATAGTTAATAAAAGACCTAATCAATAAAAATATAAGTATAAACGATGTCTATATCAGAGAAAATTTTTCATAAAATATAACAATAATAATATGATTAATATATAAACTAAAAACCAATAGATAAGTAAAATAATAAATTAGATCCCAAAAATAATTCAAAAGATACAAATAAAGATAAACACCATAAATTTATAATAGTAGAATATAAATAAAGTCAAATTAAAGACAATTTAATTATTAATTAGGTCATAAAATACCAAAACACTAATAATTTAAATCCTTAAAGGATAAATTATAATTTACGATAATAGATATTAAAGCTGAAAAGCAAAAGTCTTAAGTTAAAATTTAAGTATA
The DNA here is from genome assembly GCA_024138025.1 of Combretum micranthum. Taxonomy (NCBI): domain Eukaryota; kingdom Viridiplantae; phylum Streptophyta; class Magnoliopsida; order Myrtales; family Combretaceae; genus Combretum; species Combretum micranthum. The sequence goes on along the minus strand of JAMXBD010001810.1, from coordinate 39,631 downwards.
CCATAGTGTTCAGAATATTTAATATAGTAGGTACGTAAATTTTCATCTAAAAATATTATCGAATGAGTATTTATCGTACGTGTTAATTAGAACCCGAAAAAAATGAAACTTGTCCAATAAGCCAAAAATTTCCTATAAATTCTCTCATTCTCACACTCTCTCGTCTCATTCTCTCATTTCTCTCTCTCTTTCTCTCTATCTCTCACGATCTTCAAATGAGGACATTAAAAAAAAAAAAAAAAGCAACTTCTCCGAAATGGAGAAGGAGGAAAAAAAAAAGAAAAGGAAAAATTCTTCCCCTGGTCGGAGAAGAAGAAGAAAAAAAAGAAATAATAAAAAAATAAAAAAGGAATCTAGAAGCTCCTTCGATCTTCAAAAGCCCATATCTTTCATATACGACAACCGATTCTAATTCCGAAAGTGGCGTTGTCATCATGGCGATACGCTCTTCAATTTAAGATCACACAAAGTTAGGTTTCGATCACTCTAAAATTTTGCTATTATGATCCTGAACATAAAAGTTTTATAATATTAGGAGTTTTTATATTAGTTTTTGCTATAAATATATATTTACCTGCGTATATAATGATAATAGTATAAAATTATGTCATGCTAGTATGTATATTTAGACTTGTTGATATTACATTTTCGCTTATCAAAAGGATAATAAAGTGATAAATAAAAATGTTAGACGGTAGAAATATTAGATAATTAATTTCTAGAGTCCATTTATTAGTAAATAGAAATTTAGAGGCAAATCACAAGGGTTGAAATATACACGATAGGATCAATAATTGATCAAAATCTTCTAATCTAAAGCCCAAACTAAAATCCTGATTTCACAAACATGAAAGTTATAATATTTTAACCCTATATAGACTAAAACCCGAGTTTACTCTATTAGATCTGGAAACTCTAATCGCGTAGGTGATAAACATAAATTTATCTGATTCCGTAAATTTTAGAATTTAGTTTTCAACCTAAAAGCAATGTAAGAAAAATATGGAACATTAACTATAGAGATATCTATAGTGTAATACTGAAAAATTCTCAAAACACTAAAAGTTAAGCGTGCTCATGACCTAGGATAGGTGACCTCCTGGGAAATGAATAGTAATTTCTCAAAACGAGTGATATCTCGATAAATATAATTCAAAGACAATAACTAGTGGTTTAGAATTGAATTATTAGATCCTTAAAGTATATCAGTTAGCAAATAATGATTTAAAGATAAATCGCTAGGATTGAGATGTAACCGTTAAAACTAGATATTAGGTATAATTTACATAAATAAGACTCAAACTAAGATTTTAATATTGAAAACACTAAAAAAAAAATATTCTTAACTTATATAAACGCTCGTTATGTTTTATGAAGTAAAACTTAACTAAAGAAACAATTAGATTTAAGTAACGCAAACCTATAGCATAGTTCTGACATTTAAAAGAATAGAGATGTTCTATGACAAGTTTAAATAATTTATCACACACAACATATACTTATGAGTAGAAATGGAATTAAGGAGGAAAATAAAAACTTAGAAAACCCTAGAACCTTATAATAAAAATTTCATCCCTATAAGAAAACTTAAGAAAAATTTTACTTGAATTTGATAAATGAAATATATTTGATTATCCGATCAATAAGAAGATTGGATATGTGATTAAACTTCAATATGTGACCTTATATACAAATATAAGATTCAGATCATACGCAGAAATAGGATATTAATAAATAAACTTGATATGATTTAAGTATTATATACATAAAAGATATTTAGCTTTAAATCTATTAGATAAACTCAATAACAAACCTATATAGACATATGAAGATTTCAACACATATAAAAGAATAAGATTCCTAGAATAAAATTTAAGTAATTCAATTACAAATTAGAAAATCAAGATAATATAAATTGTAATTGAAAGATTAAACTTAATCAAGAATCTTGTAACTCTAAGTATAAAATTCAACACTTGTAAGATAATAAGGATATAAAGTATAGATTAATGGAAATAATAAATATTAGCTAATATAATCAAATTAACTAAAGTTACATAATTAAAATAAGATCAAGACAAGGAAAATGAAAATAAATATAAATGTATACGCTTTAACTAAAAAATAGAGTAATGAACTTAAATTAAGTTTAGTCACTAATACTTGATGAAATAAACATGAAACAAGGAATCGAACTTGAAATAATAAATAAGAATATAAAACAAGAAACCTAGGCATCATTATGATACCTTATGAGCCCTAAAGTAACATAGGAAAAATATACAAAATGATTAGTTTAACCTGATAATTAAAAACTACATTCGATAAGTTTTCCAATGACTACTCATATGCTAAAATCTAAGTTAAAATGAGTATAATATGCCCAATTTAAGATTTCGTGATTAAACTCGATATTTGAAAATATTTAAAATATTGTTCTTAAGAAAACTAAGATTATATGAATTCTATAGTTTAACTTATGAAGCGTAGTCTTTACAAACTTCAAAATGACTAATTATGTGTTAAGGTTAGATTAAGAATGTTAAAACTTGAAGTTTAAGACACAAAGACACAATAGGTTTCTTTATATGAATAATAATATAGTAATAAGTATCCGTTATCTAAATTCTCAGGGGAGACAGATCCATCTTCAAGTTTTCTTGTAGACTTCTATGACCATTAAGCAAGGATAAACAGGTGAGTATATTCCGATGACCTTCATATCTGCTTGTGCTTGTAGGTTTAGAGTATGATATTTTGTTAATAAATTAAATGATTCATGTATGGGGTTGGGAAATTTACACTTGTGGTTGCTCGTGTTTATTATCTGTGTTAAAAAATACTATACATTATTCTGAACGTTAAGTATTGAGTATTGTTTAATTATTTTGATCCTTGCGAGTGTCTGATAATTGTCTGATCGCCAAATAAATGGACTTAATGACTATTAGCGTGATAATTATAATATTGATCATGCATTGCACGATTGCATGTAGAAGGCCATCACCACTACACTTTGACTTGGATGGGCCACACTGTCCCGTGAGGATGGTGAACATGGAGGACCGAAGTGGTATATGCCTAGTGTGTACCATGGGCCTTGTTCTAGGTGAATGGGAACTAAGTCATCCTGGGGAGACGGCCCACCTCCTAGGATTGCGCTGGGTCATTGTTAAGGATATCTTGCTTCAATGAAATGTTGTTATACGTATATTATTTTCTATATACGAAAAAATCCTTGAATAAATTTGATTCCCAAAGTATTAGCGGTTCGGGTGCTGATGTGTGGATGTATCCCAACCCCGGATTCGGAGGGCGTAAATCTGAATATATATATGGTTACCGGTTGGCCATATATATTTGTTCATTTGCTTGTCTGCATTGCATATGCTTGTTTAATAACTTGTTTTGCTTTTGTTTGAACGGTATGGAGCGAGGGTATACTTCACTCAGCTAGTTGTAGCTGACTCCCCAACAGTTTGCTTTTGCAGGTAAGTTGAATACATGGATGGGATAGGATCTGAGTGCAGAGCATGACAAAGATCAAGTTGTACAAGACTGATAGAAGATTGAGAATTTGATAGGTTAAACCTAGTTGACAGAATAAACATGAAAATCTAGTCTTTTTCTTAACTTAGACCTAGTTGATATTTTGTGTTAAACTGAGGTTTATCGTATCTTGTCATTTGGTAGGATATCTGATTCTCTACGGTCTTTGTGATCTGTGGAAGTTTCGATATCCAATAAATTATTTTCATAATAAATTTATATGTATAATACAATGAGAGGATAATTAATTAGAGTCTTGTAAACTCTGACTTGCAAGGTGATCCTCATGTTGTGGGTGCACACGTGATATGGCGATTTAGGGCAATCCTACTAGGCCCTACATAGGATCCCGACAAATTAGATATTATTAGATGATTAGTATAAAAATACAAGTGATTTTGAACCTTAACTTAAATTTAGTTTATAAATTGATTTTAAATGATTTAGTTAGTGGAGTTTTGTAAACTGTAGGATATTATTAGATAGTTTAACCTAAATAAATTAGAAAATGAATCTAATTAAAAATAGAAATTTCAATACCTTAAATACTTGATTTAATCCATTAAACTACTTCAATCACCTATTTCAACAAATTCGAACTTATTTAATACCTTTTAATTATTAAATTAAATTCCATTTGTCAAGTCTAATCATGTAAACCTTAAATCGTCAGTTTAGCTATTTGAGCCAAAATTCTTACACTATAAATCTTAAAAATTTAAAACTAAATAATTCCTTTTAAATATCAAATTCCTAAAGCCCTAAAATTCTAAATTCAAATATGATATCAATTTTTCTTTAATTAATATTCCTAAACCTAATTTCCTAAACCAATTAGCTAATTATCTTTCTTCTTTCCCAATTTCCATTCTACATATCTAAAAGCCCATGACCTAAAACCCTAATTCTTATCTAAAACCCTAAACCCATTAGCAACAAAACAAAACCCCTAAGCTTAAGAGACCAAGTCCATTAAGCCATGAGAACATGAAATTATCATGCACACACACACACACATCCAATAAAAAAACCTAATGTCTAGAAATATCCAACATGTAAAATGACCAAAATAACCTTAGCTAACTCTTAAAGATTCCTAATCTTAGGAAAAGACTAAAATACCCCCTTAAATATCTACACAAGAAAATATCTTCCAACCCTAGAGAGTTCTAATGCTCATAAAAAGACCAAAATGCCCTCAATTAACCAAGCAAAATGACCAAAAAGCCCCTAAAGCTAATGGGAACTACATAACAGGAATTAATATAAATAAGATGCTTAGAAAACCCTAATTCCCAACCCATTTTTAGCAGCCCCATTCTCTCAAATTCTCCCTCAAAAACACTCTAAAAATACACAACAAAGTTCTCCTCAACATCAACACTCATAAGATAAAGTATTACTCAAGTTTATGCCTCTTAACATCCTCTTTTGTTTCATTAATCTAAGCTATATTCCAATCAATTTCTTAGGTGAAATTAAAGACTAGAAACAAGGTTAAAGTTAGAAAAAATAAGCTTGAAGAAGTTCCATCAATTCTTGAGTGATAGAAGTAGTAATGGAGGTAACTATTTGGTTTATTTTCTAACCCAAGTAAGTAATTGTAATTAGTATATTTCATTATATTGATGACACATATATTCATGTAAATTACTAAATGATAACTTAGATTCAAGTATAGATTACTATATGTATGCTTAAAAACCGAGATGAGCATGTATAGGTGTCTTGATATATGTTGGAATTGGGTATGTTGTGTTGATTGTAATGATTTGAGATGTGATTTGTAATTTTGATTGTAAAATATAAATCTATGTGTGAACCAGATGAAATAACATAGAAAAAAAACATGTTTTAGATGAATTCAATATGCTTAAAGATCAATTTATATGCATATATATTAAATATGGACAACTTGGATTATCAAATTTAAATAAAATACTAAATGAATTGATTTTTGGATGAAATTTATAAAGTGATAGATTAACATGTCTATATACAAACTGTAAATTTTTGTCATTTTTGAAATACATTTACTATTTTTAAAAATAAAATTTTAAAATAGCAAAACAGGGCAAAACAGTGTTTCGGTCAGCAGTGGTAGCGTGAATTCATATGGCCGAATTGGTGACTTTTTCTCCTCCTTTTTCGGTGAAACTACAACGGTTTGAAATCTAAAGAAGTCTACTTTAACATGGTGCAAAGGACCGGACAAAAACCAGTCTTCTTGATGGTCAAATTTGATCAAACCGATCGTCGTCGCTGCATATACCCTGCTCTGGATAGTTTTGAATCAATTAAAATTAAAACCATAATTAACTAATTAATTTAGGCCATATGAACTTATAAAAATGTAAATATATGTGTTAGGAAGTTTACATAAAAATTTGAGCTTAAGAACCCGTGTTTATGATAATAAACCGATTTATTAAAGTTTGGGTGCACACTAGTTTTCTATAGGAAATGAAATAGGGGAATTTAAGATAAATTAATTCTAACCAAATGAATATGAAATAAATGTAAATAATGTGTTTTCATGTTAAATTATGAATTTTAAGATAAATAATTAATCATTTTTATTTTATGAATTTATTTAATAAAGTAAGTATAAATATATATTAAACGATATAGTACAAATATAATAGGAAACTAGTTTAGATTCCTTAGTCCATTTAGATATAAAAATAAATTATAAATGACATAAATAGAATAATTACATTTTAATAAGTTTTTTTACTTAATAAAAGTTTAATAGATTGATTATAGGCCATACTATAGAATTTATCATTTTAAATGACCTAATTACCATTTAGTAAACTTGACTAGTTAACTATATTCAACTTGGTTAGATAAAATTAATATAGATTTATTAACTAATATCAGCTTAGTAAATTCTTCAGCAACCAACAATTTATACTTAGCTATAAATTGATGAATACCTATATGATCATATTAACTTGAAATTGGATTTGATTAATATGTTAGGTTAAACCTTAAATGATAAGGAGTACGTAATTTCTAAAATATGATAGACCATGATTAATAAGAGGAGTATGTTGTTTCAAATGTATATTTGCTAGAAAACTAAGTAGTTAATAGAAGTTTGATATAAGTTGATAATTGATTCAAATACTTATATGAATTAATCTTTGAAGCAGATATTTGTTAAAAGTCTACATTCTGCTTTAACTTCTAGTCTATCTTCTGATTGTTTAGAGCATAGATCTTATACCAGGTATGCAGTGCCTTGTGTGTTGCGTGCTAAGGTAGGCATGCTAAATGAACTAATACTTAAAGACGACTTTAATAATTGCTTGTTGCTTGTGGTAGCCGTTTTTGAGACTTGGCCCAAGGGGCGGCAACCTTGCTAGGTGGTGCCAGAACAGTAGTTAGGCGCTTAGGCCACCATGGGCATGGTGGTACGGCGGGTAGCTGATGGGGGAAATGGTAGCGGGATAACGTCTACTTAGATCGGAGAGAAGTAATGTAGTGTGGTTCACGTTTATGAGACTGGTTGAGCTACACCATATTATGGACTGTGATGAGTAGAGATGTGTAATGACTGTGACCATTAAATGAGGTTATTACATGTAGAGAGGTAGAAGATATAGGTATTCGGGCTGCCTATATCAACTTTCTGAGCAGTTGTTGCTACTTAGGAGCCCCAGGTTCCCAGTATGTTGTTGGAGTGTGAGTGCTGCACTGTTGTTTGTCGCACTTTAATTTAAAGATATAAACTATTGGTTATTGCATTGCATTTCGAATCAGCATGTATGCCCATCTCGTATGTGCTTGTATTGCTGTTGTATTGGGCTTCAGCTCATTCCTCTCTTTTTCAGGTGCTGATGATTACGATGATGATGATGATACCTATGATTATATGGGGTACGGTGCGGATTTCAAGGAGTTTCTCAATGAATTGAGTGACTAGGACCCACTGGATTATTATCTTATTTCTATTTTATAAATTTCACCATCAAACTTATGTTTTGATGAGGGCCTATCTACGAGTCCATGGTTTGTACTTGAGTTACTTGATACTCTCTATTTGAAATATTTGATGATATGGATCTTATGTACACATTGATATACTCTTTGAAGTAACTTAATCGGAAAGTGTTTTGAAAAATTTATTTTCCGCTGCAAAAATTTTCAATTGTTTTCATAAACTAATTCAATGATTCCATAATCTAAAATTTGTTTAGCAATGATTATGATAAACTGTAGACTAGGTTAGCCCTAGTGTATAATGCCTAAATGTTATGCGTGGTGGATTGGACACGCCTTGGATCACTTAAGGGCGTGACAGCAGAACTGTCTTTTTCTTTAAGTAAAAAAAAAGAATTTTCTTTTTTATTTTAATAAAGTAAATTTTGAACTTAAAATAATTAATTATTTGGTCTAAAAGTGTTAAATTATTTAGCCAAATTTTTTAAAAAATTTTTAGAATACGCATTTATTTATATGTAAACATAACTAATGTCAAATATAGTTAGCAACATGAGATTAAAAAAATACTCTAAAAGTTAACATGAAAATTACAATACAAAAAATAGTCTCACATACTATTCATATGAAATAGCGTAGATATTAATAATTATATATTTAATATAAATTTTTAATTTATCTAATTATTATTATTTTTAATGAAACCGGTTGCACCTGCCGGTTCTGCCCAGTTTTAGGCCATAGAACCACTTAGAAACTCAAAAACCGAAAGTTTCTTAATCGGTTCTGGAACCAGTCAACCGATTTGATTCCAGTTTGGTTCCTGGTTTGAAACTCAACTGCCTGTGTCTATCCCAACTAGGGATGAGACGTCATCTCTTATGATCATCCAACTTTTAGATGATATCATCCCATATATCATGTGAGATGAACCTTTTCAAATCATTATACCAAAGTAAGGGCAACAATTTGTGAAGTATTCCATTGGAAAAAGAAAAAGAAAAATACATATATTGAGTATTATAAGAGAAGTACATAGATAAAGAATCAATAATTATAAATCATATTTAAATAGACAAATTCCAAGTTTGATACTTAAACTCTACATAGAAATTGAATTTTATACCTAAATTTTAAAATATTTAATTTAATACTCTATCAAACTTTCTGTTACTATATTTACTATTTTCCTTAATACCTTTTACTTTGTTTGATGTTGATAAACCCAATTTATTCCTATTTTATGACTGCCAAAATGGACTTTTATTGATTATTTTATTGATAAATATTATGAATTTGGCATTTAAAAATATTAATTTATGCTTTCAGGCCTTTAAAGGAGTTATTTCATAAAAAGAAAGCAAAACGGGTCAAAAATGCAAAGTTTGGAACAAAAAGTAGTTAACACAACAAAGACAAGCCATGTCTATCAACCATGTTAAGGAAAAAGAACAATCGAGGTCTAAATCTCATGTTTGGAAGGACAAGATCAGTGACATGACTTGTCACAAACCATATCAAACTGGAAATATTCACTTTGCAAAGACATGACCATGACATGACTTGTCGCTAGGCATGTCATTTTGAAGATTGAAAACAGTTTGTTACACGACTTCGGGACAAGCCATGTCCCAAGTTGTGTCAATGAAGAAAAAAGATCACAACAAGGGACACAACTCTAAGACAAGCCATGTCCCAGTCGAGTCAGTTTCTACGTTAAAGAAATTTGCCAGACATGCTCAAGTAACACGACCTGTCCCCAAACATGTCAATTTGATAGCGAGTTACTTTTTGAAAAACGGCTTGTTTATAGAATATTAACCCCCTATTTATTAAAGTAACATCTATTGGGCATTAAAGGGGTGTTACTTTGGAAAGCCAAGAGACCCGTAACTCTCGTAACTTCCCATTTCCTCCATAATGAACATTCAATTCCATTTATGTAAGAATCATTATAAATTGAAGATGGAGGAAGAATCAAAGAAGAAGCAAAAGAGCAAGTATAGAAATTATACATGAGTTCTTCAGGAGTTAAAAAACAAGTCAAGACTATCTTAGATTGAAGATCCATAATTTTGAGCTTCATTTCTTAGGTGATATCATAAATTCTAGTTTGTTTTTGGAATTTCATGTATTCTCATTAATTACTATAGAAGAGTATATTTTCAGATCTAGGTTTTGTTGAACTCTAATTTTATCTTGTGATGAGGATTTGGGCTTAATGAAAGATCGATGTTCTTTTGTTCAATTGCATGTTCTTTAACTATTTCTTAAGTTTGTATATCCAGAATGCAAATTTATGTCTAATTTTCATTTAAGCTAATTGAAAGATTGCTTTTATGAATTGATCTATGCAATTGATAAGATTCGTTTGTAATTCTAGACATAGAATAGCAAGAATCTTCTATGACTATTGAAATTCCAATGAGCCCATGTTCTTAATGCAGGCTTAAGTTGCTATTGATTGAGGAGAAATCCTAATTGATTAACTTAGGTTCAGAAAATTTGATAGATTCAAAAGAATTATCATTTTGTTTGAGAAACTCAACAGCTTAAGAACTAATTCAATTCTGTAAATTCCAAGGATTTACATGATAAATTAGATGAAGATAAAACCTAAATCATTTGCTTTAATCTAATCTTGCTTGTTGATCAGTGCTAGTGTATTTGTTTTCTCTAGTAAATTAAATATAGTGACAATATATTAGTAATAGAATTTCATCAAAATTATAAGTTAGATAGTAGAATAAGAGTAATTACTAGTAGTTGCTTATCCCCTGTGGACGACCTCGATTTTAGCGCTATATCACATATTCAATAGGTACACTGCCTATTGCCTTTATAGTGAATTAAAAATGAACCATTATAAATTTTAAAACTACACTTGAAGGCAAAATCACTATTAACTGTCATTCAAGAGGTAGCATATCATTAAATTGTACTATATCTCTTATAATTCTATAGATAGATTGTTTCTTCTATATTAGAATATATAGCTCATAGTAGTAGTAAGATAGTAAAAATAGTCACGAAAAAATTTGATTCAATATTAAATTGACCATTTGAATATCCAAATATAAATTGAATTTCATATAAACTTCAAATACTTGAAATTTTCCTTGTTTAAATATTTGATAATAGTAAACTATTATTTTTATAAAAGCAACCATTAATATTATATAAATACAATTACATATAAAAAAATTATTTATATATTTATGACCTATAATATATAATTAATCTGTTGTCAAGATATACACATTAAGATGACCAAGGGAATTATGAATTTACTCTAATACTTATGCCCCACAGCTCACGCGTGAATTAAATTCCAACTCCCGACTAATTTTTAGGGGTTAGTAATTGTTGATGCCCTAATAGTTGATAGTAAGGCCAAAAAGTGTGGTTGGCGCCATGATGGAGTGCCTTATACTTTAATGGACACCGCGATGTCCTGATCTTAATCGCAAGGATTTTGGCTTTTCCATCTGCGGGATCCAAGGTTTGGTATGTCGCAACGTTTGATGAGGATAATATAAGGAAATAATGACTGAAATATATGGAGGGTGAATAGGTAACCCTGTCGCATTGGATAATCATCCAGAATTTGCTCGATCAGGTAGGATCCAGGTAGGTATCAAAAGCTACAGGATAGGGTATAGGTAGAATTTTTTGAACTCTATATTTTTAGGGTAGGGTGCGGGTATGAGTTTCAATACCCTGTATCCATCCTATACCCTATATTTTAAGTATGGAGTATAGGGTACATATAAATCTAAAAAAATAAAAAAATAAAACTAATAATAATATTTTTTTCTTGTTAAACAATAATAATATATTTTACATTTGGCCTGGCCCGGCCTAGCCAAACAAAACCCCAAACCTACTATCATTTTCACACCAATCTTTGTGACTCTGTCTCAGCCACCCATACTCCTTTCTGACACCACTCTCTGTGACTCTATCTCAGCCATCCATACTTACGCCACTCTCTGTCTCACCTTTCTCACGCCACTTATTTGCTCATCACTCCTCACTTCTTCATGAAAATGTATGTTTATTTTGTATATTTTGTTGTCGTTTTCATTTTCAATTTAATTTTTTCAATCTATGATGGAATATCTTTCCAACAAAAATTTTGCAATGATTTAATTTTAGAGCAAGATATATATTTAATTTTAGAAATATAACTTCCAGTAACTTGAAAGAAAAAGGAGATAGTATTGAGATGTTACACAATTTGGTATCAAAATAAGAAAAATAGAATTATTTTATTGATGGTTTTAACATTCAATAGAAATGTTACCTAATAAAAATAAAATCACCTGCTTATTATATAATATTTTATGATTGAGAAGCACATGTGTTGTTGTGAGAAGTGTAGCAAGAGTTTCTCAATTCTGGGTTAAATTTAGTAAGAAGGATCGATGTGAAGCCATTGGAATTGGACAACCACAAGAGGGGGAAACCTTGAAGGTCAAGCGAGAGTCTTCTCGTAGGAAAATTAAATACATGCATGGTTGATTGGACATGGCTAGACCTCAAAAGTCTCTCTTTTGACTTTTGGATGTTTACCAGTTCTGAGCTATGAAAAGGAGAAAAACCATGCATGGTTACTGGGGATAATCCAAAATGCATAGACTCAGATATGGCCTAAGGTAAATAAACTAATACATGCCCTTGTAATGTTTTGGGAGGCTATACCCCATAAAAATTATCATTAGGAGATTGTTTGTTGGCTCATGGGAGCATATGCTTGATGTTTTCAAATAAAATTGACAATCACTATAATAAAGACTGATTTCAACCAACAAATATGCAATAGTCTTATAACTTATGGTATTGACACTGGTGTTTTAAGGGAGATGGACCGAATTAGAGTTTAAAGATTATTTATATTTTCTCCTAGTTGTTTTTTAGCATAGATATCAGCTATGTCTAGTTGCTCTTTATATGTTTATTTGAACGTTAACAAAGATACCTAAGTATGAGAAGAAGGCACATTACTTTGGACAAATTCGAGAGTATTTAATTCTAGGATCAAATAACTCTTTATTTTTAATTTAATTATCTCCAAAAAAAATTATAAAATGGGACTGTTCGTTATCCACTTATTGGTTGGCTTATATTAAGAAAAATCCCATGCATATAGTCTAGGGGTAAAGGTTGACCTACAAAGCTGTATTATCGATTTGTGGACATGTTTTATAAAGCAATACTACGTTCCTCCATTTATGTGCTAATTGCCAAATAAAAAGTATGCAAAAGTTGTAAAATTATATTTCTATGTTTACATGCCATACATAAGATATATTTCTAAACTCTTTTTCCATTTTTATGAACTATAAATGTAAAGCATATACATTTGAGCTAATGACTAATTTATCTTACTATATTTTGATTTTTCTAGAGCAAAAATGGAAAGTAAAGGGTTGAGAATAATACTCCAGGTTCAAGTAAAGCGCTTGCATTATCAGCTAGTGACTCTTCATCCCAGGTATGTCCCAAGAAAAACAAAGGTTCACCTGCTTGGGCTCATTTTACTAAGATTACTATTACACATGACCATAAGCAGAAGACTATTAAGACAAAGTGCAATTGTTGTGGGATTAAGTTACTATATGATTTTGGTTGGGGTACATCTCCTATGTTGAAGCATTTGAGATCTTGTTCTAGATTTCCCCATAATATGGATAAAAAGCAAAAGATTCTTACTTCATTTAAAAAAGTAAGGGAAGATGTAACTGATAATGACAATGATTTTCTTATCTCATGGAAGTTTGACCAAGATCATTGTAGACGTATACTTGCTCAAATGGTCATTATTGATGAGCAACCATTCTCTACTGTGGAGCATGAAGGTTCTAGGGATTTTGTTGGTGCAGTGCAACCAATGTTTAAGCATGTATCACGTTTTACTATAGCTAAGGATTGCATGAAGCTTTATGTTCAAGAAAAGTCCCAATTGATGGAAAGATTTAAATCTTAAAAATCTAGGATTGCTTTTACAACTAATATTTGGACTTCCTTTCAAAACCTTAGCTATTTATGTCTTACTGCACATTTTGTTGATGATTCTTGGGCATTGCATAAAAGGATCCTTAATTTTTTTGTCATGCCTAGTCATAAAGGTAAGGATATTGGCAAGATGGTAGAGAAATGCATACATGAATGAAGGTTAGAAGATAGAATTTCTACTATTACTGTTGATAATGCATCTTCAAATGACACTGCTTTAAAATACTTGAAAGAGAAACATAAATGTGATGGTTTGCTTATATTGAATGGGGAATTCTTTCAAATGAGTTGTGGTGCCCATATTTTAAACTTGATTGTAAAGGATGGGTTAAAAGAAATTCAAGACTCCATAGATCGAATTAGAAGTGCTATAAGATATGTGAGAAGTTTACCTTCTAGAGCTCAACAATTCCAAGCATGTATTAAGTGTGAAAGAATCACTTATAAGGGTTCTGTGTGTTTAGATATTTCTACTAGATGGAACTCCACATATCTTATGTTAGAAACTGCCCTTAAGTTCAAGAAAGCCTTCCAAAGATTGGAAAATGAGGACCCATGATATACAATTGAGTTTGGTAATGATGTCCCCTTGTGTGATGATTGGGAAAATGCTAGTGTTTTGTCTAGATTTTTGAGAAAATTCTATGATACAACAAAAAGGATATCAGGATCATTGTATGTTACATCTAAACCTTACTTTTATGAAGTTGTTGGCATTTGACATCTTTAAATGAGTGGGGGAATGATCCAGATTCTTCTCTTCAATCAATGACAAGAAAAATGAAAGAAAAGTTTTTCAAATATTATGGAAGTGTTGAGAAAACAAATTTGACAATGCTAGTTGCTGTTATGTTGGATCCAACGTATAAATTGAAGTTTGTGAGATATTGCTACAAAGAAATTTATGGTAATGATGATGCGAAGGTAGAAGCAATGCTTAATAACATTAAGAATTTGATTGGTAGATTGTTTGAGTTTTATGATTGTGCTCTTGAGTATAAGATAACCAAAGTTCTCAGGCCTCACTTGATATGGAGATAGGAGATCAAATTATTGGTGATGATGATATTGATGTTTTAGATGAATCCCCTAGAAAAATAAAGAAGGTTTTGAAAATTTTATGAAATTCGAGGAAAATTACATTTATAAATTTGAGTTGGATCAATATTTAGAGCAACCACGTGAAAAGAATGATGATGACTTTGATATTTTAGCTTGGTGGAGAGCTAACAGTTCAAGATTTAGAGTTCTTTCTCAAATGGCAAGAGACATTTTTCCTGTTCCTGTGTCAACTGTTGCATCAGAGTCTGCATGTAGCACTTCAAGTCGAGTTCTTGACCAATTTCATAGTTCTTTGACACCAAGGGTTATTGAATGCTTGATTTGTGCACAAGACAGGTTGAGAAACAACCCAAAGCCAATTTCTATGGAAGAATATTTAGAAAATGCTGAAAGATACGAGATGGGTAAGTTTTTTGTACTAATATTTATTTCTTTTTTTCCTCTTGTATAAGTTATTCAACTTTATAACATTATTATGAATTCCATATTACTAACTTTTTATTTAACTATATTTTTTTAATTTGTAGAGACAAGTTCGATTAATGAAGAAATTTTGGATGTTGACTAAAGTATAAGACAAAATGCATTTTCACCTAATGAAGTGGCTATGCTTGTGGTAGGAATTTCTTAATATGTACCACAATTAGTTTCTAATTATCTTTTGTAATGTCTATTTAGATTTTAATTCTTGTTATTTATGTGTTTAATAGACATGTTCAAAGCTGCCATAGACTTTGTGCATCACATGACCTTTCTCCTTCATGCTATAAATTTTCTTTCATTTCAGTTTTACAACAAGGTGCCTCACAAGCTATGCTTTTTGGAAGTTGAAGGAGTTTTAGAGATGATTCTCAAGCTGTTTTTGTGTTCTTGTTGAAGCTACTAGATTTCACAACTTTGTTGGGCTAGTTTTTTAGTTGTATTCATTAGATTTTTTGTGTTTTTTTTTTTCTACTACGAAATTGTTAGTTTACTTGTATTGATCAAATTTTTATTTTAAAAATAAGCTTTGATGTGTGTGTTTAAATTCTAAATCAAACAAAAGTATTATTTATTTTCTTGCTATAGGTATACCATATTTGACGTTGTATAAAGTATAAATACAAACAGATTCATAAAAAAAATTATTGGCTCATGAAATCCAATATAGATTCCATAGGGTACCCTATACCCTGTGGGCATTACAGGGTACGGGTACAAGATGGGTAGATAATGCTACAGGATAGGGTTCAGGTAACAAATTTACTACCCTATACCATACACGTTAGGGTATGGGTAGTACTTCGTACCCTAACCACCCTATATCCGCTTACCCCTAGAGGGCACCTGTCTTGAGATTTACTCCTTTTCTCCGATACTAGGATTTAGTTATCACCCCTTCCATATCATCTATTTTAATACCTTATGAGTTCACTTCAATTCAATGTTGGTATCGTGCCAAACAAATTGATATGAGATTGTACCCTCATCAATTCAGAATTAAATAAGTGGGTAGTTATCGTATATGGTACCTGAATGTTGATTGTTTTTTTGCAATTATCTATATGAAATTTGATATCTAACTTTATCCATTTTTACAATTAACTACCAATATTTTGTCGAATTTTGCTATTAATGAGTTAAACTTTGCCAGTTTTGCAATTAACACTTTTTACTTGGATACTATAAATGATTTTAATAACTTTATAGATAATGAATTGACACTTTCATACTTTATGTAGTTAATTAACAATTGTATAAAGTTTGGATCTCAATTGTGGCAACTATGCTAAACAAAAATAGATTTAGAATACAATCATTAATAAAAGATAAAAATTATAATCTTATAAGCTCTTAATTATGCCCTTTATTAATTTAATAAATTATGTATTTTGAGATTACTTACACAAATTTGCTGTAGTAGTCTTCATTCACATCATTTTGGTGTATTCAAAGAACATGTAGAAAAACTGAGATAGTTGTTAGACTAGTTAAAGACTACAACCAGATGAAGTTCAAGAATGAGAATTTCGGTCGGAGTAAATCGCTTCAGTAGCTATGTCATGAATTGATCATAGGAAAGTGAAAACAATGGTGGAATAATCTACATCGAAACAATTTCCAAAATGATAAGCTTCTTTGATTTGAGAAGTTACTATAGATGGCTCATAGAAGGCCTTTCCATGTTAATACAAGAAGGGGCCATATTCGAGGGGGATGAGATATGTGACTTTTAGCATTCAACAGAATGTTTAGTATTGGTCCTTGTCTTACCGTTGCCCATTAAGTAGAGAAGAACTTCCAATCTTTAGTAATGCACCAATTCAAAGGGTTGTGATGTGTACTCGCGTAATTTGTGAAAATCATTACTTATACCAACTCGTTAGTTAAATCTATATGGGAAAAATTATTATACATGTATGATCTAGAGCTAGCTTCTATGGTTCTACCACTCAAAAAATAGAGTCATTATTTTTATGGAGAAAAGCTTAAGGTATTTATCATACAAATAATCTAGAGTTAGCATTACTTTCAGATTGAGCGAAAACTGTTCGACGATGTTGCAAAGGTAAAGTAGTTCCCATCCACCATTAACTCCTATGCTCTTCCTTTTCCCATTGAGAGTGTGAGTTGGAATCCAATGAATGATCATATGAGCCGGCTTTGTGAACAAGTAGAAGCCTTTGCATCCTATGTTGCATAGTGGCTTAATGTTAATCCTTTATTAGTATAGGTGAGCATACTCACTAGTAGGTCAGTCAATAGATAACCTCACAAACTCCTCTGTTTGAATGAACTATTCCCTATAAAATCCCATGACTTTGCACAACTCATGAGTTGTAATCCTTCACTCTTCGCCATTAACTATGAAAGTGAATCTATTATTTGTCCTTGAGTGTTTTGCATAGCTTGCAATCTAGAAAGTTCAGAGGAATTCACAAGACCTTTTCATTGATCCCCAAGAGCACATCCCATCCATCATGGCCTATTAGTTGCTTCATTTCCTTGTTCTAATCATATTTGGCCAATTCTTTTGAGTTATAACTCATGTTACCTTCAACCTTCCTACCATACAACGCCTTATACTTTACTGATTTTTTTATCATTAAGTGTTTGGGTTAGCCTTTGAGAATTAGAGGTTCTTGAAGTTATAAGACGTTGGCCTCCCTTCCGAATAGCAACATGCTTTAGGCATGTCATTCCCCAAAATTCAATATTAGAAATAGGCTGAATAAAGTGCAACAAGCCAAAACTTAATTAATCATCATTAATTGTTAATTCACTTATGTCCAAGCAAAAATACATGATTTGTATGGTGAATAGCAAGAATAATAGAGTAGATAAGGGATATATGATCAATAGAAAACAATAGGTGTAAACAAAGTGAACTAAGGACAAGACATTGAGAGGTAATGTCATTTTCGTGTCTTTTTTATGGAATTGCAAATTAGGAAAAAAGAAACATGTTTGGAAAAATCCCTAATAACCTAGAAACGATCACAACTATTTTTCCTCTTGCCTATAGCAATCACAACACAATAAATAGAAAATAATGAATCAAAGAAAAAACCCAAGATTTAATGTAGAAAACGCCCATTTGGGGGAAAAGCCATAGGATCTCCATACAAATTCTTCCATTATCAACAATAATGGGATACATAGTTTTTCTTCATTAGTGATACTAGTGGATCACAGAAATCTTCACCACAAGTGGAGGATTATAATCAACAACAGGCCTCTTTCTCTCTAGAATTTGCTCTTTAGGTTTTAGGAATAACCAAGTGATGCCCCTAAAAGACAAACAAGGATTATTTGTATAAAAAAAAACAAAGGAAAAAAATGGCTGGCAAATAAGCTAGCAATAAATTAACTCAAGGCCTATAGCTTTAAAGTCTTCGGTGATTTCAATGCTAGCAGGCTAGTGGTGTATAGTGTTCCAAGTCTCCTTTGATGCACAAGTCTCCTTATTTTCAAAGTCTTCTTCTAAATATATGTAATATATTTAGGATTTCCTAGGTTATAAACCCATATAGATTGGATCCATAACCTAACAAACTCTCCCTCTAACTCATGTGGGGAGTTTTATCACACCTGTGACCTGTCTGCAACAAAGGAGTTTGTCATTAGGTAGAGCTTTAATCATCATATCTAAAGCATTATCATAAGTATGGATCTTCTCCAACTTCAAAAGCCTTGATTCCAATACATCTTGAATCCAGTGGTATCTAATATCAATGTGTTTAGATCTAAAATGGAAAGTTGGATTCTTACTGAGATTTATAGCACTCTGGGTATCACAAAACAACCTCAAATCTTCTTGCTTGACCCAGTTCTTTTAAAAATTTCTTCCATAAGAGTTCTTGCAGGCTTTAGTTATAGCAATATATTTGCTTCAGTAGTGGATAGTAAAACATACTTTTGTAAATTAGATTGCTAAGACACCACTCCCTTACATATGTAATCAAGTAATCGAAAGTAAACTTCCTTGAATCAAGATCTCCAGCAATATCAACTTTCGAAAACCCTTCTAATACAAGTTTGCTACCACTAAACTGTAAACTTAACCCGAAAGTGCCCTTAAGAAACCTGAGAATCCATTTGATAACGGTCCAATGCTCTTTACTTGGATTCGAGAGATAACGTCTAATCACACCAACGGCATAAGCAATATCCTGTTTGGTACACACCATAACATACATTAGACTATCAACAGCTAAAGCATACAGTATCTTTTTCATGTCTTTTTTTTTTTGTCTCACTTTTAGGATACTGTTGAGAACTGAGTTTGAAGTGACATGTAAGTGGAGAACAAATAGGTTTTGTCTTGCTCATGTTAAATCTCTTCAGCACCTTTTCTAGATATCTTTCCTACGATAACCATAATTTCTTGCTCTTCCTGTCACGAATGATTCTCATACAAAGAATTAAACATGCAGGTCCTAAGTTTTTCATGGAAAAAGACTTATTCAATGGAGTCTTCAGATCTTGAATCTGTTTGGCATCATGTCCAACAATTAGTATGTCATCTACATATAATAAGAGTATAATGAACTCACCACTGCTAAACTTCTTTATGAACACATAATGATTTGATACAGTCCTGGTGTAACTCTAATCAATCATTAGCGAGTCAAACTTCTTATACCACTACCTTGGAGCCTTTCAGCCCATATAAGCTCTTCTTCAATTTGCAAACAAGATGCACCTATCCCTTGACCTTAAACCCCTTAGGCTTCTCCATATAGATTTCTTTCTTTGATTTACCATGAAGGAATGTCGTCTTCACATCTGATTAATTAACCTCCAGGTTCAAATTGGCTACAATACTAAGTACAACCTGAATGGAAGACATCTTCACCAATGGTGAGAAAATCTCATCAAAATCAACCCTTTTCTTCTAACAATACCCCTTCACAACCAATCTTGCCTTGCACCTTAGTTGTGAGCTATTTTCATTAGTCTTCAATTTGTATACCCATTTATTCTTCAAAGGTCGCTTGCCCTTAGGCAGTTCTACCAAGTCATATGTGTGGTTCTCATGCAAAGATTTCATCTCATCTTGCATGGCTTTAACCCATTCCTTTTTCTACTCATGTACGATGGCTTCCTGATAACATTCTGGCTTTCCTCCGTCAGTCAGCATCACATACTCATCTAGACTATATCTAACTAAAGGTCTTTGATCTCTTGAAGATCTCCTCAATTCAATCTGTTGATGAGGCTCTTGGGGCTCTTTAACTAAATCTTCCACATCTCCCCCATCACTAAAATCTTCAAGTGAGGGCATTGAATTTATATTTATAGGGATCTCGACTGAGGATTTTGTCTTTTCTCGCTTCTCTACATCTTCAATGGTTTAGTCTTCTGGAAAGACCACATCTCTATTACCAATAATCTTATTCTCTGCTGGATCCTATAATCTATATCTATACTCATCATGCACATAACCCGTAAAAATGCACTGCTTTGAATTTGCATCAACTTTAGGTCTTTCATCTTTAGGAATATGAACAAAAGCCCTACACCCAAACACTCATAAGTTTTCATAAGAAATGTTTTTACCTACCTAGACTCTTTCTAAGATATCTCCATCTAGAGCTTAAGAGGGAGATAGATTTATCAAGTCGATAGCTATCCTCATAGCTTCACCCCAAAATGATTTAAGATACTTGGCATGAGATAACATACACTTCACTCGCTTTGTGATAATGTGATTGATTCTCTCTGTAACACCATTATGCTATGGGGTCTTTGAAACTATCTTCTTGAATTTAATCACATGTTCTCTGCAATATTCTTCAAACGGTCCTCTATATTCACCACCATTATCTGCTTGGACACATATTAATTGTCTTCTTGTTTCTCTTTCCACTCTAATGTGGCATTGCTCAAACACATCTAGAACCTGATCTTTGGATTTCAAATTAGAAGTCCACAACTTCTTAGAGTGATCATCAATAAATGTTACAAAATAAAGAGCACCAACTATTGACCTATCTTTCATATAACACACATCTGTATGAACCAAATCTAGTATATGAGATTTCTTGGTAGGTGTATTTCTTTGAAATGCAACTTGAAGTTGTTTACCAATAATACAGTCAATGCAATTTTCAAAGGAGTACATTTTACATCAGGCAGAAGCTATTTCTTGACAAGCGTTTGAAGCCCTTTCTCACTCATGTGACCGAGCCACTTATCATACAGCTTCATTAAAGTGTCATCTGTCAAATTCACACCTCGTTTGCTTAGTTTTGCTGACATTAAGTAAAGGGTATTACTCTTCTTTTCTTTTGCCACTATGAGAGAACCATTGGTGAGCTACCATTTTCCTTCACCAAAGTGACTATTATATCCTTCATCATCAAGTTTCCCTATAGATATAAGGTTTAGGCGAATATCTCAAACATGTCTAATATCTCTAAGAATGAGCTTACAACCAATGCTAGTCTCTAAAACAACATTTCCAATGCCCACAATTTTTTATGTCTCATTGTTTCCCGTCTTAACATTGTCATAATCACCAGCAATATACGTTGAGAAAAATTCACCATGTGCTGTTACATGAAAAGAGGCACTAAAATCGATAACCTAGTCACTATCATGACCTACAAGGCTAACATAATCCTTATCCTAAGTAACAATAATCTCACAATCTGCTACTGTAGTAGTTGTGTATTCACTTTTTTCTTCACCTTTACCTTTACCTTGCTTTCTCTTCCTAAGTCTACATGCTCTCTTGAAATGACCTAGCTTGTCATAGTAAAATCATTTGATATTTTTCCTTCTTGATTTATATGTTCCCTTGGATTTATTAGATCTATCAAATTTATCATTTGAGCTTCTGTTCCTACTTTTACCACATTTTTCTTGCTTGTTAGTAACAAGTGCTTGAGTCTCAAAACTTGTATCAAGATCTTTCCTTCTAGCTTCTTCATTCATCAAGTTATCTTTCACCATTGTAATAGTGAGCTTTCCATCTAGAGCAGGATTACTAACAGATACTATAAGTGTCTCTCAGCTTTTGGGCAGTGAACTTAGCAACAAAAGTGATTGTATCTCAACATCAAGCATAAGCTCCATAGCAAGCAACTGATTTACCAAACCTCGAAAATCATTCAAATGCTCTGTCATATTGGATCAATCCTTATACTGCAAATTCATCACTTTCCTACTCAAGGAGATTTTATTCACGGCAGTCTGCCTTTCAAACATGGATTTCAATTTCTTCCATAGAACATCAGCTTTGGTTTCCTTAGCAACATGATGATATACACTATGATCAATCCACTATCAAATATAACCATGCATGATTAACTAAGCTTCATTAGACTTATTTGATGACTTCACAGCATCACCGCTTAAAGACAAATATAGATCTTTACAACATAACAGATCTTCTATCATAGACTTCTAGATATAATAATTTGATGAATTTAATTTAATCATTGTACTTGATGATCCAACCATGTTTGCAAAACAATTGACAAAACCCTAGTTTTCTTTTTCAACCTGGCGCTCTGGTACCACTTTGTTAGAAAAAATCTCCAATAACCTGGAAATGATCACAATGATTTTTCCTCTTACTTGTAGCAATCACAGCACAATAAACAAATAATAATGAGCCAAACGAAAAAAACCAAGATTCAATATGGAAAACCTTAATCGATTAAAACTACAGGACCGTTGCATAAATTCTTCTCCTATGGGTACACAGTTTTTCTTCACTAGTGATACTAGTGGATCACATAAATCTTCACCACAGGCGGTGGATTACAATAACAGCAGGCCACTCTCTCTCTAGAATTCGCTCTCTAGGTTTTAGGAATAGCCAATTGATGCCCTTAAAAGAAAAACAAGGAGTATTTGTATAAAAAAAAAAGGAAAATCGCTGGCAACATAAGTTAGCAAACAATTAACTAAAGGCTAGTAGCTTTAAAGTCTTCAGTGATTTTAATGCTGGCTAAAGGCCAACGACGTTGCTGCCTATGCCGGCAGCTTTGGAGCTGGCCTTGCCTAATGTTTGCTCTCGAAAATAATTTCTCTAATTCAAGGCTGGCTGTGTACATTAAAGACCGGAGATGTATAGTGTTCCAAGTCTCCTTTGATGCAAAAATCTCCTTCTTTTCAAAGTCTTCTTCTAAATATATTTAATATATTTATGATTTTTTAGGTTATAGATCTATAACCCAATAAAACATTACTTAAAAGTAGTAATAATCGATACTACAACATTGATAGTAGCCTTCTAACAAAATTACTCAGACCATGAACCCTTGGTTCATAGCATGTAACCTCAATGCGTATTAGGGTTCACGATTCTAGCGAAAATTGTAATCAAAACATGACACATCATAAGATAAGCGTCTTTACTAATCAATTAAAGCAATCAAAGATTAAGCACATGCACATTCTTGTTTGTAGATTTCAAACCTTAAGTTGGCAGTGTTGATCACAATACATAAAAAAAAAAAAAAAAAAAAAAAAAAAAAAAAATTGGAACAAGTTCAAGACGAGAGAGAAGGCAAAAGAGAAAGTAAGGAGAAAGAGAACTTACTTGACATATGGGACATGGGTGGAGACATGACTTGTCTCCCTCATGTCGTTCTTAGGTATCAAAGCAATTCACCCACAAAAATCTACACAAGAAGCAACATGACTTGTCCTCCTCATGTCATTCTTAAGATAGAGCATTGTTAAAGAATAGAAAGGGACATGAGAAAGGACATGAATTTGCCTTCTTGTGACATTCTTAGATTAAAAGACTAACAAGGGATATGAAGGAATGCGAGAGAGGACATAACTTGTCCTTCTCATGTTGTTCTTAAATTAAAAGATTGACTAGGGATAGGAAGGACACAAGATAAGACATGACTTGTCCTTCTCTTATCATTCTAAGATTCCACAATTTTGTAGGATACAGATTGGTACATGAGTTGAAGCCAAGTCATGTCACTCCTCTATCTTTTTGACATCATAACATACTTAAATTTTCCTTAATGTAACACTCCTTTACACCAATTTAAAGTTGCAAATTGCATGTGTTCATTAATAAAACATCGAAAATATATATGGAATATGAGTCTATAAGGTAAAGGAACTAAAGGGAGAAAGTTAGGCATGGATTGCCTCCGATGTAGTGCTTTTGTTTAACGTCGATAGCTGAATATTTTTAACTTATCTATCTTTATTGCATGGGGATGTAACCTACTCCCATAACTCTAGAAGACAAGGGAGAGACTTTATTCTCAGCAAATATTTATCCAACTAGATGATAACTCCTATAAAGCTTCAAAAGGAAAATATAATACAAAAAGAAGTTTGTAAATCATGTGCCTACTCAAACTTCAGTATATATCTTAGAAGTTCTAGGGACACCAACTCTAAAATTTCTTTTTCCATCTCAAACTTCTCACAAAAAAATAAGAAAGGGCTCTAAATCATAGATTTTTTAAGTCATTGTCAACCTCTTCATTCTCTTTAATTGAGATTAAATAATTATCACACTTTTTTTCATAAAGCAATTGTATATCTTGGGAACTAAAGTCCTCATCACTTTCATCCAAGTTTGCTCCAATTGACTGGCTATTAGGATCTACCTTTTTTCCTGTACTTTAGCTTCCTCGTGTACTAATTCACCCTCACTAGTCGTGGTCTCAAAGAATTCTTCAAAGTAGGAAAGTTGTTACTCTCCTTACATGCAAAGGTTGGAGCCTTTAGTTTTTCCAAAAACACCCAAGACATTTTCTTCATGCCTAGGATTGATCTTTCCAATTTTGAATTGTTTACTAAAGTATCAAGTTACTGAGAATAAACAGTCATGTTACCTTGTCTTATATAATTTTGTATGCTCAAGGTCTAGATTCATGGGAATGACATGACTTAAATAGTATCATGCCTTTCAACATTATCTTCTAAGGTGTGCATTTAATTAATTCAAATGATATGGCTAGGTGACACGATCACATCTTCCTCATGTCGAATATAAACTAATTCCAAACTTCACAATTTGACCAAAAATCCTTCATTTTCATAAAATCTCTCTCTTAAATGCTTGAAATAAATTTTATTGATTTTAAGTGCTATTTAAATAGTAATGTTAAAAAATGGCCAAATAATGTATACTTTAGCTCATAAAACTAGGAATAAATTAGGTTTATCAATATTTGTCATCAACTCCATTAAAGACCTTATAGATGGTTCTCCCCTAGCCTCTTCACCTATCCTATGCCTTATTGACTACTAAAGGAGACATTTGTCCATTTAGCATTGCCTAAATCCTTAGCCATCTCCATAATGATGAGAACTTGTTCCACATAAATCAATTTTATTATTCACCACAACTTTAAAACATTCTCAAACAAAGCCTTAATCGTTGTTGCAACCTCAAGCTCTAATACTAAGATGATATGGATAAATCTTTATCTCAAGTTATGCGATGAAATTGTATGGAAAATAAGAGATTTGGAATCTTGGTGTTTTTGTGGTTTGTAATTTTTATTGGCTTTTTCAATTGGATAATAAGAAACATAAAATTATGAATGAATTAAATTATTGAAGATGATGTAACAATAACCAATTCAAATAGAAATTTTGCTAATCTTTGTTTATATGGTGTATTGTTAAAGAGAAATAAAGATTTCAAATTATTCAATTGATATAATGCACAATTGAATTAGTTTGAAGGGATAGTTTGTCACAATTCTAGAAGGAATTGAAAAGAACAAGGTATTTAGAGAAAAAGATTCTTAAAAGTTTTCACTCATCAATTTATATAAAAATGATGTTTACAATGTCTTAAATACTAGTCCTCTAACAACCCTAGAGGTAGAAAAGTCATAAAATAACTTCATCAAATAAAATATATAGAAAATATCAATGGAAACACTTTTTTATAAGAAACATCGGTCAGAACACGACATAACACAAAGCACACGGCTTGGCATAAAATATACAAGAAGAAGCACAATTTTGCTAAAGCCACGTTGTTTTGGAACATAAATATTAATACTATTTTCTTCATTCAAAGTAGCATTTGAACTCATATGAAGTTGTGATCTTTTCCCAATCTCTTTGGCACAAATGGAATGATTGTACTTCCTCAACAATGAACAAAACAATGATAAAAGAATCTATATCCATCCTCTATTGCCTACTTCGACAGAATACATTGAGCTAAATTTTGTAATCCTTTATCTCCACCTCATATATTAGGACCAATGGACTCTTAATCCTGATCACAATCTCAAATATAACATACAAGTTTTCTTTATGATTGAAAGTAACCATTCATATCCTCAACTAGATCATCATGACAATTTGGTATTTTGTGATTACAAGCCGACTTAGAAGTAGGGACGAACCAAAGCCATATAACTTGAGAGGAGGGGGGGGGGGGGGGGGGGAAGAGGAGAGACAAATTTACTTATTATAAATATAAGCATAAAACATATTTTTTTCTTATTTAATAATATTTTAATATCATGTTTTTTCTCTAGCGAGGAGAATCGGGACCCCTTTCGGCCCCCACCTGGGTCCGTCCCTACCTAAAAGAATCACCATCCTTCTACCACATGCCATAGTCCATCCTAAGTTTAAATTACAATATTATAATTCCAACGAACCGAGTTCCAAACTTAAGATTCTATCTCAATACACAACCATATTTACCATATTGAGATGATGAGGCCTAGCTTAGAGAAGGCAAAACCAAACACATTAGTATTTCTCATGAATTATGCCATAAATACATAGAATTAATTTTCTGAGATCATATAAACGTAAAAGTCTTCAATGATTTCACTTAAAATATTAAAGAACTCGATCTATTTTATCACCAACCGAACTTATCCAAATATAATCAGTCCCATATGACATGCTCTTTCAAGGTTTAATCTTACTTTTACTGTCCTTGCACGTAAACAAACCACAAAATCTATACCGAGTAAATCTTTCAAGATTAAATAGTAATTTTGACTGTCCTTGCACATAAACAAATCAAAATCTATACTGATTAAATCAAGCAGTCACTCTAAAAAGTAGCTTTGATATTATTGCAAAGAATATCTAATACAGAGAAGCGACTGTTAACAAAAGAGTAATAACAATGCCATTCTGGATTTATAACACTGAATTTCTGTATCACGTAGTTCGGCATACTCAATTCATCTTGTATTACATGTATTTCAATAAAATCAATCTCAATCCATTAACAACGAATTTAAACTTTGAAGCGAAATAAATGTAGAATGAAATCCACCTATGTTAAATTCCAAGACATATATAACATGACGGGATCTAGTTCTAAAGTAAGAAATATGGCCATATGGTTCATGGTTCTCTTTGTATCGACACAAAGTCTTCAATTATACAAAGGAGGATACATTTGACGCAACTCAAATTAAAGCGATTTGCTCCCTTCCGTTTGGATGTTTCTTCGTGGACTTGTTTAACAGGGTAAAGAGAACGGGGAGATTGGAAGAATAGTCAAAGCCCTGGCCCAGGCCTCTTGAAAACTATAATAATTTTTTTTTTTTTTTTTTCTGTTGCATTTGATTACTAGAACAAGTGGTCCAATGGAAGAATGCTGGCCAAGCCTAGAATTCATGAAGATAGTCAAAGCCCTCTATAATTTCCAAACTCTGGAAACACACACTATTATATACCAAGTGTATGGTTATAAAAGGACATCTTGAAAGAATAAGCATTGTTGATGGAGAAAATGATTGGAAAATTGTGTGGTCATCCTTCATTTTACTATGCAACCGATTTCATAAATTATTAAACGGTCCAAATTTATGGAAACCTATATTCAGACCATTTAAAATACTTGTTATAGTAACTCCTGGTCTCCTATGATCTTCTGAATGATAGGACTGGATAATCTTACCAACTAAATCATAAAAATTCCTAAAGTATTAGTAAAAAAGTATATGTAAAATGATAAGGATGAAAAATTTATAAATATTTTTATTTTCTAACATGGCAGAGATGTCATAAAAACTATCAAAATTATATGTATGTATGTATATATTTATATATAGGACAACCATTCTATGGTTTTAATTTATTAGAATAAAATAGTGGTAGTAGGCATCTTCATGAAATGGGTCCTATATAAAACGCCCTTGAACCAATGGGTCTATAACCCGAACCAACCCCAATCTAGCCAAGTTTAAATCAACAAAAGGTGCAAAGGATCTCGGTTCTAGGCCCCTTCATCAATCACAAACCATATACCTAACAAGTCCATCCTATTCTAGTAAAAAAATATGTATAGACATATACAAATTAATAATTATAAAAAAATAAAAGGAAGAAAAAACAACTGGTAGAATGCGCATTCCAAGTCTTAGTCAACAATACACCTAAAATACTAAAAAATACATGTAATTGAAGGAAAAGAATGATAGGTTTATCTTTAAAAAGTACGCAACATTTATACAGATGTTCATATTACCATGGCAATTTCATCAGTAAAAATATTTCTAACGTTATTTTTAGTATAATATAGCCAGAACATTAGAATCTCCCATGGAACTAACAAATAAAGAAATTCCTTTTCTTTGATCTTGCTGTAGATGGAATGTTTCGACTGTAGTTGGACTTGGCATAGTGTTCTGAATTAAACGATTCAACTACGTGCTACCACCATTAAGCTTTTAATATACACGGAGTTGTTTTCTAGTCCGCATCCACTTATGTGTCTAGGGTTGTTCCATCTCTCAACATTACATTTTAGACATGTTTTATATAACAAGGTAAACCTAAACATTTTACTCGTTCAACATTTCATTTCAGTTCATTTTATAAGATGTTTTACGCAGCAAGTTGTTATCTCTAGTAACCCAAACCAAACCTAAAACATAAGAAACATAAACCATGGCTTCTTTCTATTTATATGTTTGGTTTTCCTTTCTACTCAGATGATATGGTCTCAGGAAACAGTCTAATAATGTAACCCAGATGCTTTTTTTTAACTCCCACTGAAATCATTTGCTTTATTTTCTAGCATAGAAAAAATAACTTATTAGTATCATATATACTAGTAAAAGCAATTAAAATTTAATAATATACTACTTCTAAAGTCAACTATCATTGTAAATTGTGTTAAAAGGTTGTAAAAATGACTATAAAAAGTTTGATTAGTAATTAATCACTAGTTCAAAGTTTTTAAGTATTAAATTGAATTTTTCTATAAAGTAAATGTATATCAAATTTAACATTTATCCTTTAAAAATTCATATTACCCATAAAAGATATCGAAATTAATATTTTTTCAGCAAAACTTTCACATCATTTCAATAATACTACATCAGTGTAGGCCCTTGGTCTACCATCTTAGATAGATCTTCATTGAGGGTCTGCATGCGTATCGTAATGGAACCACTATAGTTCATTTTTTCACTTGATTGACTTTCAATGGAGGGTCCCTCTAAGATAGGAAGGTCAAAGGCTACTTATCTTTTTTTCTCAAATGGCTTTTGGCTTTTGCAAAGTCAAAAGCCATGAAAAAAATAGAGTGAATGTATAGTATTTTGAAAAAGCTCAGTGTCGATACAATTTTTAGTGGTTTGTTTGATGAAATTGACATCTGTTCTATTTTGTTGTTATTTCTTATTAAATGGATGGACATCTTTTGGCGTACACATTATTGCATCTATACGCAAAAGTTAAATATGACCACCACTTTATATTATATTATAATTACTATCTCAAACTCTATATATATGATGGATAATTCAAAAGAGAAAGGAAACAAAATAATATATAAAGAATCTTTAAAAATAAAGGTGTGCGAAAACGAATTGAAACAATATAATTTTTGATAAAGCAAAAATGTATACTATTACTTTAACTTTTTTTTCCTTTAAAATTTCCACAATTTAATCTAGCTTGAACACAAATATCAAGTTGATAAAACACAAGATTCTTCAAGTTTCAAGGAGTGATTTTAGGCTTGGACAGATATAGTAAAATTAAAACTCAATATCTTTATATTAAGTGCCTCGTACCATTTTTATCTTGCAATTTTCATACCTAAATGTGATAATATCATAATTTCTATATTTCGTATTAGTTAATTTGTTATGGGATGTCTGCAATTATGTATCTAGGAAAGTTAACTACGTCTACCTCTACCATATTTAATAATTCACAAAGCAGAATATTTGTGATTATAACCAATTTTATCTTATGTAGAAGATAACTTATTCAGAAAGAGTTTCTCTTTATCACCTTCAAATTTTTGCATAAGAATATAACAAATGAGATGAAGGGTTCTTAAAGTTGAAAGGAACTCTTTACGATATTTTGATATTCATTCGATAACATGATCCAACCATATTTATATGATGAAAAAAATCTATTCTATCGAAATAAACGAATTGAAATTTAAATATCACGTGAAGTAATCTAAAAGTTCTAAAAATGACCAAAAACTGGGATTAG
The DNA here is from genome assembly GCA_024138025.1 of Combretum micranthum. Classification (NCBI taxonomy): domain Eukaryota; kingdom Viridiplantae; phylum Streptophyta; class Magnoliopsida; order Myrtales; family Combretaceae; genus Combretum; species Combretum micranthum. The sequence goes on along the minus strand of JAMXBD010001810.1, from coordinate 9,124 downwards.
CAGAATCAAAGTTGAAAGTTTTAAAGGATGGCTGATTGAGGAAATTGTTGAAAGATATTGTTATACTACAATTAATCACACTCATATGCCTTTCATCTTGTTCGGTTTGAACGTACATATTGCTTACAATATGTGCTTTTCTTGCTTAGATCGAATGATACACGTACATTTTATATGCATCAAGAATTCTAAAAAAATAAAAAATAATGGAAGAGCTTAATAGGGAAGGTATATATTCTTTTATTTAAAAAACACATAAACATGCAATTTTTTTGACCGCTTTAATAACTAAGTAAAAAGTAATATGTCAAAATCTATTATGGAAATTTTGTAGACATAGATTTAAAAGCTGATTTATTGATGAGAATTAAAATTAATGAGAATACTGTTATTTTTAAAGAAAAAATAAATAATAGAAGTCACATTTGAAGAAAAAATTATTGCGTATAATTATGGGCTTAAATTAAGCGGGTTTTGCTTAATATAATAGTGTTTAAACATTATATTGCTTATATTTTTCTTTTCTTGCTTAAATTGAATAATACATATGCATAATATATATATATTATTTTTGTATTGGTAAATAACCCTATCGAAAACAATTGCATATGGCAAATTATGTAAGCACCAAGAATTCAAAGAAGAAAATTCTAGAATTTAATATGAAAAATATATCATATATTTAAATTAATAGAAAAAGATAAACATGCAAATTTACTAACAGTTTCAATATCTAACGCTGAAAAGAAAATCGTCGAGATTTATTATGGAAGATTGGTGGATGAAATTTCTGATTTAGAAATTCAATCATTGATGAGAATTGAAACAAATGAAAAATGGGTAACTATCATTTTCGGATGAAATAAGGCAACTGACATTTAGGAAGAAAAAACCATAGCTTATGGTTGCATGAAAAAAAAACTATAAATTATAATAAAAAACTATCAAAGTGAGTTACTCAAGTTTTGACGTAAGGAATAATGTCATGAATGGTTTCTAATATTAAAATTGATCAATTTATTAGTCAAACTTAAAATTGATTGCTTTAATATCTAGGAAATTTTAAAATTGATCAAATTTAGTACCTAAAAATTGACAAAGGTACTATTGACATGCATGGAAAGTCTTTTATAGAAACTATTAACATGCACAGAAAGTCTTTTTAGATGTACTATTGATATGCATGGAAAGTCTTTTTAGGTACTAAATTGATTAACTTAAAATTTAGGTACTCAATTAATTATTTTCACAATTTAGATACCTAATTACATATTTTATAAAAAGTTTAGGTACTGTAAGTACAAATAAATAATTCATAATGAATGGTAGAATTGTAATATAGTGATATATAAGAAGCTATTTTTGTGCTTGAGCAGATGAATTTGGACATGAGAAAGTCACGTGTGAATGATCGAACGAATTTGGCTTAGCCCCGCATCTCAGCTGCCAGCCTTGAATCCTAAGCCGTCGGCCTAAAGATAATGGACGACGGCCTAAGCTTCGACATTGAAGTTCCGAAAATTTACTAAGGAAATTGGTCTTACGCCGGACTAATGGCCGTCGGCATACCCAACTAAGCCACTGGTGTAAGTGGCTAAATCGCCAGCATAAAGGCCGACCTATGTCCACGGTTTTCCTAGCTAGGGTTGGTTTCCAAAGCCAACTCTCTTTATAAATAGACCCTAGACCTCATGACCTTGTCATACCTTTTCCTCAGCAAAACCCTAGGTAAGTAGGTTTTCTCTAGTCTTTTCAATCATTCTCTTTAGTTTCTTTCTAATACGAGTTGTTCTATGGATTTGAAGGAGGTCCAAGAGTTGTGGCGAAACCCTTGAGTGATTGGAGATCTGGGAGACTCTGATTCAAAGGCCAAAGGTAATATCTTTCTTAGGGTTTTATAATTTCTACGATTTGAGGATTATAGGTTTGTGATTTCAGTTTATTTTTTAAATTTAGGAGAATTGTGGATTAGGATTCTTATTCCAATTTGAGATCTACAAGTTCTAGGTACGTATGAATCCATTCAATATTGTTGTTCCAAAGCCATTCATCTATTGTTGCATTTTGAATTGTTAATTGGAGACTTTACATATATGTATTGAAGGAAGTTGTGGAGAGATTAGGAAATTGGGGAGAAAACTGTGTTGGACGGTTTCTTTGAATCGTAAACAAAAGAGACAGGTGTGTTAATTACTTTTCGTAGATTCTTTGAGCGAGATTATGAAATCAAAGATTAAGGTTTAATTGTGTATTGCAAGTTGAAATTGATTGAGACATATTGTTGATCAGATATCTAAGAGATTAGGGTTCTTTTCTTTAAGAAGTCTTGTTATGGATTTGAGTTGGAAGCAATACAGGTACGATCTTACCTTTGCCTGTTGTTTGTGCGTGTAGGTTTAGGAAATAATTTGATTAAATCTTATCCGACATATAAATTGTAAGAATGTTGTTTGTGTATGGCTTTGGTTAGTAAAGAGCACGCAAGAGTGTGATACTAACGAAGCCCTGATGATCCTTGTGTGTGTTGTCCCTAGTGAAGTTGCACTTAGAAATGATTCCGGTAGATTAGGAGTCGTTTTGGTCCATATGGCGAACGCAACGATGTGTGGGGAGTACCCAATATCAATATATTGTATATAAACTATTTTATAAAGTTTGCGAATCAGGGTCATGAATTACCGGTTTAGGACTAGATGCATATGGTTCTAAACTGTGTTGTTTATTTCACTAATTAAAGATAATAATTTATGCCTGTTGCATTAGTTTTAGGAATTTATGTGATGTATGTTGGCATGTTCATGCGTATTTATTTGTGGTATGGTGTACTGGCGTTTTCGCTCATTCTTTTAATTTTTTAGGTACAGGTGAAGATGATGTTATGTATGATCTATTTGGGTATTATCTATATGTAGATCATGGGGATGGTGATAGTGGACTTGACTATCCAGCTAAGGACTTGTAGATCTTGAGCGTTGGATTTAGGGAAGAGATATAGGAGACTTTATGGAGTTTATGTTTGAATGTTACTAGTTGTCGAAAATTCTGTGAGACTAGTTTATTAGTTTTTATTTGTTTTGATGACATGTAGTTTTGGATTTTTATTAGTTCATGATTTAAAAGAGATTATTTTATGAGATGTTTCAAAGCAAACTAATTATGGGTTTTGGTGATTAAATTTGACATAATTGTGGTATAGTGTTTCATAGCCTTAGCGTGTTTTTAATAAAAAGAAGAACACGTGGTGAGTTGTAATGCCTACAACTAAAGAGTCACAGGTACCATTCGTAGCATTAATTCCTCACTAGAAAACACTTGATAGCAATTATACTCTCTCACACGATTTTGCTTTTATCTTTCCCTTCCCTCCCCCTCCCTCCCCACCCCCCCACCCTCCCCCCCTCCAAACTAAAATACTTAAAATAACTAAAATGACTGTTCACCTGAGCCTTTATGAATTAATGAAAACTTATAATTTAGTTATAGTGTACCCTACTACCAATAGAATTATTGTACCATTATTCTATAATTAAATTAACTTTAACCCAAATTAATTATTGACATACTTTTGTATAACTGAAAGCGCTAATCAATTCATCTTTTAGTGTTGACTATGATATAAGTACACACATAACAGTGTCTATCTAATAAATATCAAGGTAATCATTCTAGTGAAATTTGTCACTGAATGTGATAGAAAAGAATTTGAAATGCAAATTGTTACAAAATGATTATTGCATAATTAGATCTCTTAGTCATCAAATGATATCTTGCTTGAATGAGCATAAGTTCATATCATCAGTATTCAGTTGTTTACATGGAATTCCAAGAAAGTTTATACTTAATATATTAACTCTCAACCAACAACATAGGTCATTTTTTATCCCAATAAAATGACAAGAATTAACTAAATCAAAGGTAATGAAGAATTTTTTTCTTGACCATCATTATTCTCTTTACACTTTATGTTCCAGTCAAAACCTATATTATTTACAATTTATATATGAATGTGTTTAATCAATATCAACATGCCATATATTGGATCTCATACCTCGTGCAGAGACATTCTGTGTAATTAATTTTTTCATATGAATATTGAATATTTACAGGCAAATGATTTGCATGGAACAAGGTAATCAAGAAACCCTTGAACAATGTACCTTTCAGCTCGTATAGTTTGTTGACCATAACTTATATAGAAATTCTTGATGCTCATTCATTTAAAGGGTGAACTAGTGAGATTGAACAAATGGCAAGCATTTTGCATCAATGAGTCTCTAGTTCAAAAAAAAAAAAAAAGAAAAACTTACTATTGAAGCACCGAAAAGAGGTGAGACTTAGCCTCTCTTGTCTGCAACGCCTCTCTATCCTGGTTAGAAATTGTCTCTTTTGCATGAGGGGAGAAATTTGCCAACTTTGAATTCCAAAAGATGCAAGTTCTCACTCTCTTATTTCCCTATATAAACCCTTGGTTGCTAATCTCAAACTCTCAAGTCTCTCTCTGCCAACTGTCTCATTTCCAACTCTCCGCCACTAAACTTTCCAAACCATTTTGTTTTTATTCTACTAAATTTTTTTTCTATCATTTTAGTTTGCAAGTATTCAACTGAAAATCTACTTTTACATATGAGCTTTTGTAGTGTTTTCTTCATTTAAGGATAGTATATATGTTTTAGATTGAATATAAATAATATGTTTATATGTTGGTTAGTATGTAATTGTTTATTATTATTAATGTAATGTATGTGTGTTTTTTAATATATTTTTATATTGATATATACACATAATATTTGTTGTATTTATTTAAATATATACAATGTCTTGCTTTAGATTGTAGTAAATTTATACAAAGTGTTTTGTATATTTATATGAATAATGTTGTCTTTTTTGTGTAATTTTAAATTGATAATAATTTTTATGATATTGCATAGCATATTCATGTAGCACATAGTAATGGTGTTTTTTTTCTTTACAATTTTTATTGATCAAAGTAATTTGCTGTTGCATGCACACATTATGGTTGAATTGGAAATTAGTACTTTGTTTCTTTAAAATTTGTAATTACTACTAGATATTTATATGATGATTAACCAAACTAATTAGTCGTAATCAATACTAATAATCTCACCAAAATTTGGAAATTAGTAGAAAGATAAATAAAGGGGATAAATTACTATTTAAGGGTGATGTTGTTTAGTAAATTATAGTGTAGGATACACGAATGGAGTTAGCACATCACTTGTAACCAAACACTTGCATATTATGTAAATGAAGTAAGGATGTCTTTAGAAGTGGTAATGAACCACAAGTAGGCAAATGGGATGATGAGATGCCCTTGTAGGGACTGCCTAACTGCGCCATGGTAGTCTATGTAAATAATCGAGTATTACCTGATGACAAGAGGAATAGCTTGGACCTACTTGACATGGATTTATCATGGTGAGTTGTCATATGAAACTGATGATAACAATAAACGGGAGTGAAGGTTAGTAATCTGGACATGTACCTTTGAAGACCAAACTAATCATTGACTTTTTGAGGATATAGTTGTTAATATGGGTGATAAGAGGGGGTTAGCATCGATAGCAGGGACAAAAGTAGTGAAGCTAACAAAAATTGGTGGACAAAGATGCTTGAAAATACAAAGAGCCAAGTGTACTAGGGTTATACTAAATTATCAGTATTGTCTGTAGTACTTGAAATGATGAATATTAAGGTCGACAACAAATAACCTGAAAAATGTTTTAACAACTTACTTGTATTTATTAAAAAATTTTGTCACTAAGTGACAACTGATTGCCCTCTCCATCACTTTTGACCCATCCCACTCAAGTGGGGGCTGGAGTGTGTTACGGTCAACAAGCTATAGTTAACAGACGATGTCTATCAACATGCTTAAGGTTAAGGATGTTCTAATATCCCAAACGAGGATGTTGTGGGGGTAGAGTAGTAGGAGATTGCACATGTTGCTTCTATGGAGTATGCTGGTATACTAATCTCAGAGAGACACTGAAGTTTGTCTTGGGGGAAGAGGGTAGAGGAAGGGTTCAATAAGACTGGCTAGAAGCTGAAGATAACCATGCCTAACAGATAATTAGGCGTCATATGTGATAGCAATCTAGGGATGGTCATGGCAGAATTCTTACTTTACCATAAGAAATCCACTAAATTGTTTGTAGGAAGCATCGGAGTTAAGGCATGGTTAGCCTTTTCCTAGGCATATCAACATGGCATTATTAGGTGAGTTATGGTATGTAAACTTTTGATCCTACACCTTTTTTTTTTTAATATCTTTTCACTTGATGTCTTCACTTATAATTCTATTCTATATCAATGTACAACAAAAATTTGCATTGCTCGCCAATTGATGGAACATTAGGAAGTGGTAGGCTACCTTGAATTTCTAGGCTTACAAGTCTTATAGTTAGGCACATTACAAGCTGCATTAGTATTAGAAGAAGTTGGGTGGAAGTGACGCAGTAGTGAGTCAACCACCACTAAGATACAATCATAGGCTCAACGAGTAGAAGGACTTGTGTCATTTCTTTAAGACCGATCCAAAGTTTCAGGTATGTAACTTTTCCAATCAATAATGACACTCAACTTTTTACATCATATCATCAAACACTTCGTTATTTTTTTTCTTTGTTCTCTTTTTTTCTTTTTAAAACTACTGGTAAGCTTACATTAAGAATAGGAAATTGAAGCCCACCGAGCAATAGGTGTCAAACTAGGTAGAGGCACATTATTTAAGAATGTTTGATTAATAATTTTATAGTAATTTAGTATCTCTAATTATATGTCCCTTTAAAATAACCATTTCATTATTTGTATCTCAAGAGGATGATTGCTAAAAGAGAGAATGAGGACATTTGAGATGTATAGGTTAGGCATCAAAGAGCTACGCACTATAAACCCCTTAATTTTGCATAACCTGACTTTGATAATTGGCAAGAATAGGATATAATTTCTTGAAAAAAGAGGAAAAGTCGCAAAAATCACTCTCGATTTTTTTGTGATTTATGAATAATGAAAATATGACTGGTTTAATTATAGTTTAAGAAATTTGAATCGTCATTAACAAAATTTTCTTAAGCATTCACAATCAATGAGCAATAATAAATCAACAAAGTAATTGTTAAGACTCCACTAAATTTAAAAGAACTACCGATCAATTTTGAAAAAAATTCAAAAAATAGTAAATTTGCCATGAAAAGTCTCAATAGAATAATGTAATAAATTATCAAGCAAAACATTAACTTCAACAAATAAAATTAAATATATCTCTAGATTCATCAAACACGTAGAATCATATAACGTCTAACGAGTAAATTCCAAAATAATCGCAAAGAAATATTTTCTTATGAACTTATGATTAAAGATGATCGTAACCCTTAAGAAGCCATTCATAAAGAAGTAACCTCTTCAAGGAATCTCTTAAAGAAGCTAATAACACCACCTTCTTTAGTAAATAAAATCCATTAGAAATCACTTAAATCATATAAATGATTTATTACATGCGACAAGTATTCAAGATATAAAACAAGTAATTGAAATAAAATACAAAAGCTCTAAAATTGATAATAAATATTTTAATTACTAATTTAATCGTGTGGTTATCTAGGACATAATACATAATAAATATATGACAAACTATCATTACAATTTATAGTAGTAGTATCAATAACATAAAAGCATATTGTAACTAACAAAATATTGTATTAAAAATAAACGAGATTATTTTTGTCATATGTAAATAATAATACCATGCTTGATCCATACATTAAGACAATTTTAATAAGTTAATAATATTAAGGCCCTAATTATTATATTACTAATATTATATTAATCTTGATAACTTATCAACTTGTAACAATGCTATATGAATTATAAATAACCAATATCATAATATTGTGAACTATTACATAAGTACTAATGTAATTTAATAATTGCAATAATATATTACGTAATCATCAGACCCTAGGGTCAATTGCCTAGGAAAGCTTATAATTATTAGAACAAACTAATATATGATGTATCAAAATAATTATAATAAGCAAGTAAAAACGCAAATCAAAGAAAAAATATGATATTAATTAAATAATATAAGTTGAAATCATATCAGAAGATTGATTATAATTTTAATAAAATAAAACGCATCATGAACTCTAAAATTTTTATTAGAGCCAAAATCCTAAACCATATCAGTTTAGACCAAAATTAGAAATCTTAGATCGAATCAAGTAAATCTTATAGCCCATAATATTATAAATTAAATTAAACTTAGACTCCCAAAAAAATTCGAAACCTAGAAACCATAAACAGGAACAGATAAAGATTCAATAACCCTAAGATATTAGATGAATTAAATAAATTCCATAACCCTAAAAGTAATCATTTAGTAAAAAACATATCATTAATGAAATAATCCAAAAGCTTAATCAATCAAAAAACCCTATGCTAGACAATTTATCTATTTGATCTCTAACGCACAAATCATGACAATACATCCAAATAATATCTATTAATAAAATAATAAAAAATGATTCCCTATAATTATCAACCCTTAAAATTTCACAGTAATCTTATATACAAAATCTTAGAATATAAAAAACAGAACCAAATCCTAAAGTCAAACTGAGTCAACCTTAAAAACTAGAAGCTTCAGACTGAATCAGACTGCTTATGAGACCTAAAATATGTAATAAAATGAGAAAAATAAGATAAGCACGAATTATGAACCAAATATATGTTATAAGTTTAAAATGATTAGATTCGACAAAACTTCGCTTGTATTAAGCCTTTATAGGATCAGTTTTCGTATCCGATCATGAACATAAATTAAGACAATATAATATAATTATATTTAGAAATAAAATAATGAAAATTTATTTTCTATAATATGGAATCTAAATTTTCAAATCAAATTTCGGCAACTAAATAGTTTCAGCATCAGATCATTAATTACAAACCGAAATAATAATACCAGATAACGATTAATGATAAATTAATATCAATCATCTTTTAAATATTATTTAATGATTGGCCAAAAAATATTATTTAATGATTTGTCATTTCATAAAAATATCAGTTACAAATTTTTCGGTTATTAAACACATTAGTTGTA